>MQRK01226661.1:0-17616 GCA_001938485.1 Girardia tigrina
TAAAACTGATACTGGCTATGCATTTTTTGTAAATATATCATTCGTTTAAAAATTCTCATAATCTCTCATTACTGCGAACACACCGGTGGTCGGTGACTTTTGGTAGGGCGGTGTATATAAACGCAATGGAAAGTGCGTCCTCAACTTTCTAAATACGATTACTCGAGTTGTCGCCAAGACTCTCGAAGTTAAAGTATAAAATCGGCCAGGGGCCAAATAAACCTTAATCTTTTCAATATAAATTGTAATAAGCTGTATATATAAATAAATTTTGCAAATAATATTAGACTTTTTTCTTAAATAAATAAAAACACAATTAACACTCAACATACATAATCGGTACATTTTCCTCATTATTAATTATTAAGAGTTCTCCTGATTTATCCGATATCTTTTTAATGAGAACCGTTCCAGTCGAAATCAGAAATGGAAATAAATCGATCAGAGTTATTGCGTTATTAGATGATGGTAGCAACACTAGCTATATCACAAAAGATAGCGTAAAAGGATTAAATATTCAAGGTGAACCCGAAGAGATAAAGATTCATATGCTCAGTGACACAGAGAAAATATTACAAACGGAAAGAGTATCATTGTAAATCAGCGAAATTGGAGTCCGAGAAAATTGGAGTTTTAAACCATTGGTCGTAAAAACAGTTATAAACGGAATAACTATAATCAATTGGGAAAACATTTCAAAAAATTGGAATCATTTAAAAGATATAAAGTTTCCGAAAATCAAAGAGATGAAACCGTGAAAGTTCTTGTAGGTCTGGATCATCCGGAGCTTCACCAGTCACTTGAAGAAAAAGTTGGAAACAAACGCGAGAAGAACACGATTGGGGTGGACAGTCGTTTGACAGGTATACGGAAAGATGACGGAAAAAAGTATCACCAATTTTGGAATATCTCAACCAATTAGCGATGAGATGATGAAAACAATGATCCCAAAATATTTTTGGGAGATAGAGGAATTTGGAAAAACTTCGACAATACCAATAAAATTCGATAATAATATACTGGAAATGAAATTGGAAAAGAAAATTTCAGAAAAAGAAATCGGCATTCTAACAAATGAATTAGAATCGTCCATTGAAGATTGTGTCAAAATATGCGAAGAGTTCGAGGAAACGAAAGTGCTTTGGGTGAATAGAGAAGAAACAATCAAACAAATGGGAAAAAGTTTGGAAGAAAAGGAAAGCAAAATTAAAAGGTTGAAAGAGGAGAAAATAGCGTTCAAAGTAAAAGAAATAGAATATGAAAAAATTAAAAATCAAAAGGTGAAGAAAAAACAATTTGAGATTTCACTGGAACGAACTTTGACAGAGGAGAAACTTGGTTCAGAAATAATTAAATATAGTACAATAAAAAGAGAAAAATGGGTTAAAAATGAAAGAACAAAAAGTTCAAAAAATGAATTAAGGATCTTTTCTGCAGAAGTAACAGTCAGCGACATGTCAAAAGAAGAACAAGAATCGATAAAAGAAGTTCAAAACGAAATAATATGTGAAAAAAGACGTGAAACTTTTGGGAATAAAAATAAAAGAGAAATCGAAATTTCTCAATGCTTGGAAAGAGTTTTGATGTTAACTGTTCAAGGAGAGCCGCAGTTGAATCGATTCAAAAGGAATATTAAAGTTATCGAGCAAAATGAGAAAAGTATTAGTGTGAGGAGTGATATGATTTGTCGGAAAGACCAAGGCAGTTTTAAAGTGGAAGGTTATCAAAAGAGTTTGATTGATAGAGAACATTGCACAAAGGAGTTACAAATCAATTGGGTAAACCAATGGATCAAAATTGCTGAACTTGGAACTCCATCAGATGGATTGGAAAATTCAAAGTCAACTGTTAGTGGATTAAAACATTGGAAATCGAGAATGAAAAAAATCCAATGTTTCGAAGAATAGAGAATTGGAAGAGGAGAAAGAAAAAGGATGAAGTGATCCAAATAATTGATAGTTGGAAAAAGAGAAAGAAAAATCAGGTCAATTCCACAAGAAGAACCACTCAATCTTAACAAAGTTCTTATGAATTGCCAAAGAAAAGAAACTGTAAATAAATTTGTAAAAAAATGTAAATAACAAGCTGGTTGTTAAAATTGGTCTTCCATAAATGATAGTTCTTTTGTGGCAAAATTTGGTTATAATCTTTTCATTTGTTAGTGAAGATTAAGAGGTTTCAATACAACCATATGATAAAATAAAAGGCTAAATGTTCGGTCAAAGGGGGGGGGGAGAATTTGGAGCGGAGAATTGCCAATTTGACCGAACATTTTTGCCAGTTTCAGTATATAAATAAAATATATAATTAAAATAATTAAATTAAATAAATAAAGTAATTAAAAAGAAATTAAATAAATAAAATCAAATAAATTAAAGAAATAAATTAAATTAAAATCAAAAGAATAAATAAAATTAATAATAAATGAATTAAAAATAATGTAACGTAAAAACTCTGGATAAAATAAACCAACATACGACAATGATGTCGAAGAATAGAATCGGTTAAAACTTTAAAAAATGGTTGCATTTAGTAAGCCAAACTAAAACGATAATAAATTTTGATAGGTTTGTAGATTTATTCGAATTATATTCCATATAGCCTTCGTAATCGAATGTTTTTAATTTCGGTCAGATTGTGAGCCTCCTTTTTGAATGAATATACAAAAGGAGTGTGTGTTTTGTTTGTTTGATTGTTATCGAATGGTAATGGCTTGTGTGTTTTTTTGATGTGTGTTTTGTTTGATGTGAGTGTAAAAAAGAATCTGATTGGGTGTGTCGAGTTGTATGTGTGTGAATGCATGTTAAATGTGAATTGTAATCACAATTAAAAGTTTTCAATTTTTTTAAAAATGTCAATTTAAGTGTTTTTTTGGCGAAAGAATAAATATTTGAAAACAAATAAAAAAAATTTAAATAATTTAAATAAATTAATCTGTAAATCCACCAACAAAATCAAAGGATCTTTTTCGATTTCTGTAGTTTTAACACGAATTTTCTGATTGATAATTGAGTATGTATCACGGTGTGAATGTTCCCAAGAACAATACGAATAATGAAGTGATTAGTCGACAAGACGTTTTTAATTGGATCAATAAAACTCTGAATTTCCAATACCATCGGATCGAGGATCTGGCATCGGAATCGGCCTATTGTCTCTTGATTGACATATTTTTCCCAGGAACTTTATCAATTCGTATAGTTAAAGTTGATGCTAAATTAGAGTACGAAATGTTGAATAATTATAAAATACTTCAAAATTTTCAAAATAAAAGTACAGTCACCCGAACACCGGGTGGCTTTGACTCGGGTCAGTTGTGAATTGAAGGATGTTCGGGGAATCATAGTGAAAAACATTGCCAATGAAATTCAAAAAGAGAGATCTCTGAGTGCTTATGATAAATCGAGAAACATTTCTTCTCCTCCAAAAATATCATGGAGACACGACTTCCTGTCCATCGTGTTCTCTTTTGTTTTTGTCGTATATGTTTTATACTTTTGGCATGATTCACAACTGCGTATAATCTCTTTTATCTTACCTTTCAGCTTGTCAAAATCCTTAGAGTCTCTTAAATAGTACTCAACTTTTCTTGCACCCGCGTGTGCCAACATCCGATGGGTTTCCCAGATAATATCTTCGGGTGACTTTGTGGTTTCATCTTCTGATACAACATACAGTGCACGCGTCTTGATTTTTTCTTTCTTAGCTTCCTCATGTTGGATCAAACATTGAGTACACGTATCACAATTCATCCTTGAAAGCATATCAGCATTCGTGTGCAAAGATCCTTTTCGAAATTCTAACTTCATATCCAGACTGCTCAGATAGTTAATCCACGTTTGAAACTGCGATGTTATTGGTTTCTTAGTGTTCAGCATAAACGTGATTGCTTTATGGTCGGTACGTAAAGTAAACCGTTTACCATATAGAAAATGTCTAAAATGGTTACAAAAATAATACATGGCAAGCAATTCTTTTTTTGTAACACAATAGCCCTTCTCGTGGCTATTCATTGATCGCGACCCATAAGCTACAACTCTTTCTTTTCCTTGGTCGTCCCTCTGTGCTAACACGGCTCCAATCGTATCGAAACTAGCATCCGTATCTAGAATAAAATCTCTTTTCATGTCTGGAAGACACAATACCGGGCTTGTCATTAATACATTCTTCATCTCTTCGAATGCTAACTCTAACTCACTTGTCCAATTGAGTTTTTTATTGTAATTCGATCCGCATAGTTGTTCTAATACTCTGGCTTTCTTTGTATACTCTTTTATAAATCGTCGATAATAGTTACAAATGCCCAAAAAACTGCATAAGTTTTTAACACACTTTGGCTTCCCAAACGTTCTTATTGCTTTAATCTTAGACGGGTCCGTTTTAACACCGTCTTCGTTAACTATATGTCCAAGGAATTAGATTTTCCGTTTCAATAATTGACATTTTTCTGGGTTCACCCGCAATCCTGCTTTCCTAATATTATCTAAAACTTGATTCAAAACAATACAGTGTTGCTCCCGATCTTTTGTGTATACCAAGATATCATCTAAGTATACAGTGGCACACTTGATTCCTCCGACTACCTTTGTCATCATCTCTTGGAAAGTTCCCGGTGCAGCCGCTATACCAAACGGCATACGAGTAAAACAATACTGTCCTTACTTTGTAGAAAAAGCCATTTTATCCTGAGATTCTTCGTCCAGCTCAACCTGATAATAAGCATTTCCAAGGTCAATAGAGCTAAAATACTTTGCACCTCCTAAAGCATCCAACATCTCATCAAGATTAGGCATCGGAAAAGCTTGTCTCTCTGTTATTGCATTTAAACGCCTAAAATCCAAACAGATACGAATATCTTTCTTCTCTTTTTTCCACACACAAATTAATGGTGTGTTCCAAGGTGAATTACACTTCCGAATGATATTATTATCATACAAATTTTTTATAGTCTCCATGATTTTTTCTTCGAGATGCATTGGTTGACGAAAAGGTTTTAAATTAATGGGGTCTCCATTCGTCTTAATATGATGTTTTGCTAAGCTTGTACATCCGATATCCCATTTGTCAGCCATGAATACTTCTGCCTGATTCTGAATGACCTCTAACAGTTTTGAATCTACTTTACCTATGCAATCTAACACTCTTTAATCTCTCTCCTGGCCTTATCACCCTGCCGAATTTTGCCTCGATGTTACACACACTTCCACGTGCTTCCCATGATACATTATTGACTTGAGATTCGTTCCTTTGTATGTAATAACCGAAAATTTTCATGAATACTATGCCTCCTATCAGTTCCGGAACCACACTATCCACAACAATAAATGGTACTGCTTTCCTTGTTTGACATATATCTTCTTCTACCTCTATTTTACCCAATACTTTCAATTTTCCATCGGTGGCACCTCTCAAATTGATATCGCATTTTTCTAACACCAAATTATTCAAATCTTGATAATACTTCTTACTCATAACATTAACACCTGCTCCTGTATCCAACAAACACTCCCACTGTTTCCCCTGAATTTCCACTGTAACGCTCGGACGCCCCTGCATTTTACTATAACATATCTCTGATTTCTGATCCTCAATCAACGCGTTAACATAAAATACTTGCTCAAAATTCTTTTTCACAAATCCATAGACCTTATTCATCGTTCGCACATCCAGCTCGCATCCGAATCCGTGGGAATTATCTTCTAAGATCAGTGGCATTTGGCTCCCACCAACTCCCCAATTGGCGGAGCCCAGTCGTTTGGGTACGTCTTATTGTTTTTTTCTTCATTATCCTCAAATACGCGTTCTTCATCTTCGTTCATTGTGTTGATTTTAAATTTCCGATCATTATACTGCATTCCCGCTCTTCCATTGCCGTAACCATTATTCTGTCTGCCAGAGTTCACTAAATATGCCGCTGCTAGATGCCCATTCCGGCCACATTTTTCACAGCGTATCTCTGGACATTGAGTTCGCCTATGTTCCTTTTTTCTGTACAAGAAACAAACCAATGGCTGTCTGTTAGGACAGTTTCGACTGATGTGCCCAGTCTCTTTACAATTCCAACACTGCACAGGTCTTCTTTGTTGGCAGTTTCGGCTGAAATGTCCTGGTTGATGACAAGTATAACATTTGAACTCGGTTGATTCCTCTATTGGGAGTTGTTTTCTCGGCTGACTCTGATTTACCCATTTTTTAGTTACCTCAGGAGCCCTGTTGTTTTGAACAACCTCTCGATAACTTCGGACAGCATTGATCCTGTTTTTCTTTTCGTGGTTTATTTCGTCTACGAGTGCAACGAACTCAGATATTTCCTTGACACTCTTTAATTTCCGTAATTTAATTTCACGAACAACATCTTCATCATCAATGCAATGAATTAACATTTGAGCTTTTATCTCTTCTTCCTCGAGTCTATGCAACAACGCATTTTTTACCAACCGGTCTACCTTTTTGAAAAAGGTCTGTGCGTTATTAGCACCTTTGCGATAACTCAACAGTTTTTTCCCAATCCGTCGCGGCTGCTCTCGGCTTCTCAAACGCTAGTCTTAGCTGATCCTCAAAATTATCAGCTTTACCAGCTGTGTTCTCATATGCTTCCAAGAGATCTTCATGTATCATAGAGTAAATACATGTTTGCCATTTCTTTTGATTAATTTCCGCTGCTTCAAAATATCTTCTGCAGCAAGAAATAAATTTCTCAAGGTCTTCTCTGATCTGGAACATGTCGGGAATCAGTCGGTTCGTGATTGAATCCGCTAGCGCTGCCACCATGTTAGGTTGGGAATTATCTTCCATTCTAAATCAAAACAAATTAAAAACTTGCAAAATTTATTAATCTACAACAGTTTAAATTTGTTATTTAAACAAATTTAATTTTTTTATTTTCTTTTTTTTATTTCTATTTTCTATTATTTTTTTTAATTTCTATTATAATTCGAAATTTTTAAAAACCAAAATTCTTATTTCTGAAAATTAAAAAATTAACAACAACACTCTCTTACAATCTTTATCTGTGACATTAATATTTTCAATTTTGCAAAGGAACTTCATTCTTTTTGCTTCCAAGTGGCACTTCAAATGAAGATCGTTCAGTCTTTCAATTTCTCTCACCAAAGCGACACCGCATACACTTTTAGTCAGCTCCTTCGGAATTCTCGTCATTACATCTGCTTTATTCAGCTTGCTCGGCACAAACTCTATACTAATAGTTAAATTAAAATCATTGCAAATTTCTTTAATAATAGATAACCGCCGTCTGATGAGCAATTCTGAAAAAGCACTCGTGTTTAGTCGAGACTTACTTGTTAACACGTCATTCACCCAGGCAACCACAAATTTGTTATCACACTTCACTGTGATGTCTGTCATTCCCAATTTCACGCATAAATTCAACCCCCTAACAACCGCTTCCAACTCCACTATATTGATGTGCCGTGAATCATCCTTTTTCCTTAACCAAGATCCATCCTCGATGATTTTACCATTAACTTCCAGCAAAACCCCCAACGCGATTAAATTAGCATCGAACCACAGAGTACACGTTTTGCATTCTCCAATGCTCCAGATGCCTCGACAACGGTCATTTTCTGCAACTCTTTCCAAGATCCATTTCATCTTCTCCATCACCGACATGTCCACTGGTGAGTCCCAATCACCCTCCGATGCTCGTTTGAGATGAGAACATGCCAATCGTAACCATGACGCCATAGGGTAGATGCCAGTAAGTTGTCCGCATAAAGAATAAAGCTCTTGCCGTGACATCGGTTCAGATAAATCTTCGACGCGAATCCGATTCGCTCGGTTCCACACCATGCTCCCGTTGATGTTGTTGACTTCCAATCCAAGCACTCTTACTTTTGTGTCACGATTAACACGCTCAGATTGTTTGCACTCTAACCCTGGATAATTCTATGCCGAACATCGTAATCTTGATTCTTTCTGACAATTTGGGTAAGTGTGGCAACATGTGAGGAAAGTTTTTCGAAGCTCAAATTGATAAAAAACTATTTGAGATCAACAATGACTAATTTATAGCTCACTAATCTTGCAATTTTGTCCATTGAACATGAGCTAGTGTAAACAATATAAGAAATATAGGGAGGCGGAAACGACCACCCAATCTAGTGGTACCGGTAGAGGCCGAATGAAAAGAACCCCGGTAAAAACCATGACACGGTTCACCAGCCATACAAATTTATGTAGGACCAAACGGGTAATTTTGCCAACTGATAATAAAAATTAACTATTGTTATCAAATTTCATTGGTCCTGTACGCATAATATAAATACATAAAACATATCAGTTATAATTATCACCCGTTTTTTTATTAACAAAAATATATGTCTTCTAACAATTCCAAAGAGCGGAAATAATAAAAATAATATATTCATAAAATATTATTTGATAATAATATTAATTAACTAAATAATAAATAATACCTATATTAATAAAAATAATATATTCTGTAATCTATGTTAATATATTTTATTTTATATAACGAAAGTAACATTGTAAATAATAAAATTTTTATAACTATTTTTGTTTAAAAGCAACAAATGTTGACAAATATTAAATAAAATCACCTTTTATGTTCTTTTTAATTATGTTTGAATGATTTGGCTTTTATTATTATTTATTATAAAAGGAAAACATTTGCAGATGCGTGAAAGTCAAATGGTAAATATTATATTATTTATATTTTAGCAGTATTATTTTAGAATATTATTTTGAACACCGATTTGCATCATGCGTGACATGAGGGCTTTGAGGGCTGCACGAAACGATTTATCAAGAAATATTCTATATGAGCATATTATCATAATATATGACGTTTAAAAATAAATTGTGAAAAATGGCGTTCACTTTTTAATAACAAATTTTATTGGTAAAAATTAAAATGATTATTAATTATTTAAAAATTATTTAATTATTAGTAAAATCATTTAAAATTTGCAATCATAATTAACTAAAAATAAATTCCAATATTAAATTTTAATTTTAATTAAATTAATTTTAGATAACAAGAATTAAAGTACAAATCGGCTGTCTGAGTGGGAGTGACACACTGCCCAATCAAAACACAACATTCAAACACAAATCATCAAACATTCTTCACCATTCCCAAATCTTTAAAATATTAAATTTTAAATCTTTTAAAATAATATCAATTATTTAGAACCTCAATAATTCAAAATCTTTATATTGCTTTTAAAAAAATTCATTTTAGAAATTATTATTTATTTCAATATTATTTATTTCAAAATTTAATTTTTCTTATAGAAAATTTATAATTAAAAATTATTTAAATTTCGATCAGCAAAACGATAATTCACGAACTTCTTTTCAATTGTTTCCGAAAATTTACCGGAAAAGATCAATTTTCAATCAAGTCAATATATAAAGTCACTAAGGTCTTTTTACAATAAGTAAATTGGTGCAATTGAATTATGAACGGATCAAACATTCATCATTAACATTCTTCATCATCAATGAAGAATTTCTTTGGAAATTTCATAATTTTCGAATTATGAAAATTATTGAAATTATGATTAATTATCGAAAATTATGAGTAGATTTAAATTGTATTTAAATTGAATTTGTTTAACTGAATAAATATTAAAATAATCTGTTTCAAATTTCTGATCACAAATTATTATAAAAAAAAATTATCGGTGTTGCATAATAATGGATAACTTCGATTCATTTATTGAAATGGAATTCGTAGTACAATTTTCAACAAATGAAGTATTTCCGCTTGATTTAAATATATTTAAATACACTTCATTTATCAATAACTTCTAGAACTCGCCTTTCTCCAATTCTTCGAAGAATTTCCGGGCCAGGTCATTGTTCGGAACATCGAGATTCTTGGACTATGTTCCATCGTGTCGAAGGAACGATTACATTGTGTGGAACATAAAGTGACCAGAGAGATCCGGGAGGAAAATGGTCCTTGGAAATTCAAAATAAACCGAAAGACATGAAAATGACGTTTGTTCATTTGTTCTATCAGTTCTAACAATATACTTTGAGTAGATTTTCAATCAACGTTATCAAAACAGAGGGAACCAACAAACTGGATTTAGTAAAGCCTAAACCCCTTACAGATCTATTGCGAAAAATGATTAAGCCAGATTTTATCAATAATGTGACCGATATTATCATTATTCAACTGACGAAATATATGACGGTAAATTGATCAATCGTTTAATCTAAGATTCCAATGAATGCCTCACGATTTAGGGCTGTATGCACAGTTATAAAGAATTTCAGTTAGACCTCGGTAAAAGAAACAGAATCTTCCAACAATATTCCCAAGATTTGTTACTTACTGTCATTAATGGCTTCCAAAATTTCTATGTCCTCAAGCCACTAAACGCAAATGTCAGTGAATATTGATGTTAAGTGTTTTTTGATCATATAATTTACAGAAGCCACTCACTCCTACAAAACGGCGTAGGACTAGAAGTCAAGCAGAGATGGTTGAAACAAGTAAGGATAAAGTTTTGAACTTTATTCTACAGAGTCACCATCTCGGGAGAAGCTATCGACAATTAGAAGTAAGTTGATGTTTGCGATTTCAAGTATCAGTTTTTATTTTTTTAATTATTTACTACAAGTAATATAAAATAATTAGCTATTATAAAATATAAAATAATAGCCATTATAAAATAATAAATACTGATAATTGTTAATAATAAATAATATAATTAAAAACCAATCAAACTGTGCATTGTCATAGTACATATTATAAACTATACAAATTATACGCCTGCAAAATTGAATTGAAACGAAAAATATTTTAATTTCAAGCAGACTAAATATTGGAATGGCTATAATTTTCTTGAGGCAGAAAATCTTCTATGTCAATACACGATCGTTGTTGGAACAATTCTGCGCCATGGTTTGAATGATCCTTATTAAGACTGCTTGCAAAATAACCCTACTGCATCATTTGGATGAAATACGCTTTCATCAAAGGATTTTTTTTCAGGTTTCGGAAAAGATTGTGATCAGGAGCTAAATATGGTCGTTGGTGTAGGAATTCTTATTTCGATTTTTGCCATGATCAAAATACTTTTTCGCTGTCATTTCTTGTATTTATTATTTGTTTTCTTTTTTACATACTTGCTAAGACATTCGAATATATTGGACAATTATATTTCAATTTCCTATTATAACTTGTCAAACCCAAGAAACTAACTAAAAACTCCTTTCGATACAATCTTTACTGATTGCATATCAAAAAAACTAAAGTACATTCTTTATTCTTTGAAAATGTTTTTTCTTGTTTCATTGCTGTGTTTACATGGAGGACAGAATGTAAATATGTGGAGAAAATTTAGCTTCGCTTCACCATTCTGAATACCACGTTTTTCAGAAATAGATGTTAGTTGCTAAGATGTGCTTAAGATTTTATAAAAAAAAATAAAATAAAATTTTTGTCCAAATTTATAGCAAAAATTGTCATAGATTTAACAAATTGAAGTAAAATTCATGAGAAAATTATAATAATTATAAAAAGTTTATAAGATTAAACAAACTGACCTGGACAAGCTGTGTAACGGCATCATTATCGAGCATCTTGGACAACATGCTCATTATACCCTTCAAAGATAATCCCGATACATCATGAAAATGAAACCAGCTGATCATTTCCAAATACGTTGTGTAGTAGAACCCTTCAGTTTTATTTCCAAAAAATTCAGGTAGGAAGTACAGTTTTTCATCATTAAATAATAACGGTTTCTGCCTGCATTATTCAACATATGAAAAACACTGATAATGATATTTCGATTTACATTTCAATATATATCGATTCTTTGGGCAATTTGATGAGCCAAGATATGATAAATTCATGCGACACAAAATGAAAATTGTTAAAGCCAACCAAATAAATCTATTAGACGATTTACAGACGATAATTATTCATTTATAATTACTTTTTTGTCTTCTATTAATAGTTTTACGTCTTCCAAAAGTGAATATATTGTGATATTGGAGAATTTGACCTGTAATTTATAATTATAATGAGTCCATAAACAAATTATTTTGAATTATATGAATATAATCGGAAGGAATTCAATTTATTACTTGTTCGACCTCGAATACAATCAATAATACCTCTAAAAATTCTATAGAAGGTGTAAAAATTATGTTTCATTAGAAATTGATTAGTTTCCAGTCTCCCTATTTCACTCACCACAACAATTGAAGACATCTTCCATCTTTCACATAACTTACGATGACAGTATGAAAATTCATTAGAGCCACATGCAGTATTCAGAATAGTGAAGCGAAGCTAAATTTTCTCCACATATTTACATTCTGTCCTCCATGTAAACACAGCAAAGAAACAAGAAAAAACATTTTCAAAGAATAAAGAATGTACTTTAGTTTTTTTGATATGCAATCAGTAAAGATTGTATCGAAAGGAGGTTTTAGTTAGTTTCTTGGGTTTGACAAGTTATAATAGGAAATTTAAATATAATTGTCCAATATATTCGAATGTCTTAGCAAGTATGTAAAAAAGAAAACAAATAATAAATACAAGAAATGACAGCGAAAAAGTACTGTGATCATGGCAAAATCGAAATAAGAATTCCTACACCAACGACCATATTTAGCTCCTGATCACAATCTTTTCCGAAACCTGAAAAAAAATCCTTTGATGAAAGCGTATTTCATCCAAATGATGCAGTAGGGTTATTTTGCAAGCAGTCTTAATAAGGATCATTCAAACCATGGCGCAGAATTGTTCCAACAACGATCGTGTATTGACATAGAAGATTTTCTGCCTCAAGAAAATTATAGCCATTCCAATATTTAGTCTGCTTGAAATTAAAATATTTTTCGTTTCAATTCAATTTTGCAGGCGTATAATTTGTATAGTTTATAATATGTACTATGACAATGCACAGTTTGATTGGTTTTTAATTATATTATTTATTATTAACAATTATCAGTATTTATTATTTTATAATGGCTATTATTTTATATTTTATAATAGCTAATTATTTTATATTACTTGTAGTAAATAATTAAAAAAATAAAAACTGATACTTGAAATCGCAAACATCAACTTACTTCTAATTGTCGATAGCTTCTCCCGAGATGGTGACTCTGTAGAATAAAGTTCAAAACTTTATCCTTACTTGTTTCAACCATCTCTGCTTGACTTCTAGTCCTACGCCGTTTTGTAGGAGTGAGTGGCTTCTATAAATTATATGATTAAAAAACACTTAACATCAATATTCACTGACATTTGCGTTTAGTGGTTCGAGGGCATAGAAATTTTGGAAGCCATTAATGACAGTAAGTAACAAATCTTGGGAATATTGTTGGAAGATTCTGTTTCTTTTTCCGAGGTCTAACTGAAATTCTTTATAACTGTGCATACAGCCCTAAATTGTGAGGCATTCATTGGAATCTTAGATTAAACGATTGATCAATTTACCGTCATATATTTCGTCAGTTGAATAATGATAATATCGGTCACATTATTGATAAAATATGGCTTAATCATTTTTCGTAATACATCTGTAAGGGGTTTAGGCTTTACTAAATCCAGTTTGTTGGTTCCCTCTGTTTTGATATCGTTGATTGAAAATCTACTCAAAGTATATTGTTAGAACTGATAGAACAAACATATTTTTTATTAATAATATTATTTAACTATTTTTAGTTATCATTTAGGAATTCAAATCTTTCGATTGATTTCGAATAACAGAAATGATAATAAAACCAAAATAACAAAGTTTTATTTTAATACAAGCAAGTTTTATTTCAAAATAATTTTTAAACGTAATTTTAATACTTCTACACTTAATTATCGCTTGATTTTCACAATATTTGTTCAATTTATTAATTTTTTTCGTACATCAGTAAAGTAAATGTTTTAAAATATTGTATTGTCATCGGAAGCAAGCCTGTATAAAAAATTCAGCTCAATTGGATGATTGAAAGTGGTCGAAAAATCAATCACAAGATTTGTTCCAGACAGACAGACAAGAAACCAAGCTAAGAAAAACGTGGTAAAAACAATTGAAACTGAATGAATTGAATTGATGAATGAATTCATCAGATCTTGGCTCATAAAATTGTCAACACAATCGACTTCTAAATAAATAAATATCGAAAATATTGCTGCAAAATTTTATCCTCTATTCTATTTTTCGATGACAAAAATTGTCGATAGCTCACAATTTAATTACCTCTTATATTAAAAGAATTTTTTTAATTTAAAATTGTTTAACAAATTAAAAATTTAATAAATATTATAATATAATATATTATATTTAATATATTTTATTTTAATAATAGTAATAAATAATTTTTATTTTGTTACTATTTAAAATTATTTTTATGAACGTCATAGTTTTTTGACAGAACCCATTGTTCCAAATCATTTTGTCATAAAAATTTCATATTATTTTTTTGTTTTCTTCTTTTTTAATATATGCAGAAAAAATTTTTCCTCAAATCTGGGTTCGACTATATTAGACGTGAAATATTTTTTCATTTTCAAAAACAATTTTTGGATGTCTTATACCATTTTTTAAGAATCTAGAAATAATGGAGAAAGTATGACGATAATATATCTCTAAAAACTAATAGAAAAATTTTAATCTTATCTTAAAAACATTATTTTTATAGAAATATTTCTTAAGAAGAATCAAAATAAACGCATATTTTTTATTTTTTCTAATCTGGGTTCGACTATATTAAACGTGAAATATTTTTTCATTTTCAAAAACAATTTAAAAAAATTAATTTTTAAAAAAAATTAAAAAAATTATTTTTATAGAAATATTTCTTAAGAAGAGTCAAAATAAACGCATATTTTTTTCTGTAAAAAATCATATCTAAATTACATAAACTCATGCAAAAGATGTAAACTATCCAAGTTAGTCGAAACGACCAAAATGACTTAAAATCAAGCAATGTTGGAGAATCCTTGGTTTTTATTGTTGATGTAAAAATCACTCGGAACCAATGTATCAAACTTCTTAATGTACCATGAATATACTCCCTTTCCGCAGGAAATTCTGTTGACATTTGTTGAGGATCTTCCGGAATAACTGATTTAGCGATTCTTACCACAATCTAATGGATATTCAGATAGAACTTTGTTTCATTTTTGATTTTCAAAAACAGATACCGAGTTTCAAGGTATATTTATTTATTTTATATCTTCAAGGTATATTTCTTCTTTTAGTTACGAAAATAAATTCTTACAACTTTTGTTTTTCAATGGCATCTTTAAGTTGCTGCAATGCATTTGGCCTCTCTGTATATACTAGATCCTTCAAAAGGCCTCATTGAAAGAAATTCATGGGGCTAAGATCTGGAGACCTGGAAGAACAAGCTATTGTCCGCATCTTCCAACCCTATGATGTGGCAAATTTCGATCCAAAAATGTTCTCACCGCTTTGAGTAATGCGCTGGGGCTGCATCTTGCTAAAATGTTGTTCTTGAATAACAAAAAGATTTAGGAACTACAGACTGAGAAATACTTTCTGAAATTGAACAACTTAAAAATAAAGCAAAACAGAAGAAAAAGTAAAACAAAGAAATCTAACACCAAAGCAGTCTTCAACATAGCTGTAGTAACGAAATAATATTTTAATATTTTGTTCAAATAAGTCTTTTTCAGTTTCTTTTTAACTAAGTATTTAGCGACTGATTTCTTAATTAAATATTCTCAGGTCCATCGAATAGAGATATTTTCCATTTCATTTCTCTACACATTCTAATAAAATACTATTTATCAGCATCTATTATTCAGTCTAATCTTATTTTTCCCTTCTTTATATGTTCTTGCTTTTGTGTCATAATGTACCGTGTCCAGTATAATTTTGCAATTTTAACCCACTTTCCATGATGCTATGGAGCTGAACTTTTATGGTAGTTGTATTTTGCTCTAACGTATCGATTGAACAAATCAAATGCATTCAATAAGAAGGGGTTTTTAAATTCTTTTTAATGTTTTATATTATTACAGTTTTTTTAAACATTTGCTTTTGGTTAATGAAATAATTGTCATTGAAAAAAATGTTGACTTGATTCCTGTAGATACTCAGGAAACATAAAGTACTTGAGGTGATTACTTACAAAGCAACCGCGAGAATAATTCTGTCCAAGGAGATAATAACATATGAAGCTTACGGTAAAATTAAATAAATGTGCATTGATGATCGCATTTAACCCGTAATCCAGATTACACTCCAAATGATGATCCTTATTTAACGGTAATCACTGTCAAACCTTACGAAAAAATCAACATGTACGAGCTAATCGATGATCTAATCGATGAGTTCCGGTTTCAGTGCTTATCTAAAATGAAAGAGATTTCCTTTGAAATGACTAAATGAAAGAGATTTCCTTTGTATTTTGATGGAATTCTCTAATATATTGAAATTAATATGTAAAAAGCATAATTTATTCGTGGTCTCTGTCTTAAACTTTTTCATTTCTGTAATTTTTTGTTTCTCACTAAAAGATAATAAGTAATTAATTTCAAACGTTCCCGTGTCCTCTAATAACCACTTAAGGTCAAACAAAATATTTCTAGAATTCCTAATTATGGAAATGAGTGTGGACCATGTTCTTTGTGAATACTTTTTAAATAATTGTTCATGGAAAAAGACTTTAGTACTTTCAGTCTCTAAATTTAAAAATAAAGCATTAAATGAAAAACTGTAATGAGGAAAAGATGGAAAATGGATTTGACGAGAATCAAATGAATTTTGGTTAAAAACTTTAACAAAATTCTTATTTACAAAATCAATACATTCACAAAATGTAGAGATAATTTTTTTGAAAATAAATTGGTATTGATCGAATATCATTTCCTCGACATTCGTGATATAAAGATGTTCTTTCATGAGACCTGTAACAACGAATCACAAATCTATAAAATTTAATTTTCACTAACAAATACTTTTTCAATAGATATTATTTAAACAAATAATTATCCATATTTTTTCATGTTAAATATTTCATTTAAGAAATAAATTTAACATGTAACACTCCCCCCAGATTCTTCGTCACAAGAATCTATATCTACTACATACTCGTTCAAATAATTCGGTTTTCGTCTTTCTCTTTGGGGTCTGTTGCTGATTCCGGATTCACTTTGCTTAACACTCGGAGCTGATTCGTTGTTATTTTCCAACATGTAATCCTAATAAGAGTTTTGCTGCAGGTCTGGTTGTCTTGGTCGAATATCTGCTATATGCCGTAGACCGCAAAAACCATTACAATTTATTAAGTACTTTCTTTGATCCAATTTTCTAACGACAACGCCTCTTCTCCATTGCTTTGTACATAGCATATTATTTTCAGACTTTACCCAGACTAACTGTTGCTCTATGAAGTCTGTCTTTTCCTTAATGTAAACCGGCTCCTTTTCAATTCTTTCGATTATCTCCAAACTGACTGGAATGTACTTGTAAAGTGCTGAACCAGGTGTCTCGTTTCCGTCGGACGGTGTATTGTTATACCACCATAAGGCTTCCATGATACTGATATTCGATCGAGACGCAATTCTCTTGATTGTCTTATGATTTCTCTCTATTATTCCGTTGCAATTTGGTCGATTAATAGCGCGGTATA
>MQRK01226661.1:18400-52239 GCA_001938485.1 Girardia tigrina
TTTTCCTTAACCACGATGCGTCTTCTATAATATTTCCTTTAACTTCCAATGCTGCCCCAATGGCTATCGAACTGGCATCACACCATATGATGCCGTCTTTACAATCATCAATACTCCATTTTTCTCTACAAGGATCTTCCTCCTTAACTTTTTTCAAAACAAATTTGATTTTCTCGAATAATTCGACATCTATTTTCACATCCCATTTTCCTTCACTGAGCCTTTTCATGTAGGAGCATGATGGACGTAGCCAACCTGCAACAGGGTGGATTCCTACTAATTGGCCACACAGCGAATATAACTCGCGACGCGATATTGATTCGGCAACTATCTCGTCCATGAAATGATTATCTCTCATCCATCTCACCGAATTCTTATCCTTAAAGACTTTAACTCCCAACACTCGCACCTCTTTATCCATTGAGAGATTTTCTGGTTTTTTACATTTAAGACTAAATTTCTCGAACAGCATTCTAATTTCGTCAACTGTGATTGTAGATCAGTTGTAGATTGTGCTCTAGGATCAGAATTTAAAATCCACTTGACAATTTCAGTCATAATGGTCGGAGCGATATTTAAACCAAAGCCCATCCTGGTTAGAGCGTACTTTTTTTCCATTAATGACACGTGATTGATAACGCCACATTTCCTTGTGAACGCGAATCTGCATATACGCCTCTGATAAATCAAGCATGGAAAATTTTGATCCTTTTCGCCGCCAGGTGCGAAGTTTTTCCAAACATATATCTGCTGAGCCACTGTACACGTCTACATAATTGTTTAATTTCTTAAAATCAAAGATCGGTCTTATCTTTGATTTGTTAACTTGCAATATTCCAAATATGGCTATAGATCCTATCGATTTACCCATTTCCTGCTCGTCATAATCCATTAAATAACCCTTCTTCATGCACTCCTCAAGGATTTTCATTGTAGCTATGTCTTTCGATTTGTCATCCTTAAAGATCGAATGTCGAATTGGTAGATAAATAGGCTATTCATCTTTCCACTTTCATTTAACCGTCCAATTATCCTTAAATTCAATCTCATAATTGTGTTTGTCCAGGCTAACTCTTGCACAACACCCGTGACACAACTCATATTGTCACCAGCCTTCTTTAGTCCTTCTCCTACACACACACCAAATTCGATAACACCCTTATTAATTTTCACACCCCCAAGTTCACTTATAACATCCATACCAATTAAAATTCCCAAATTAAGTATTTCATGACAGCACATTCTACTTTCATATTTCTATTGTCTATAGTCAATTCACATCACTAATCCCCACACATATATCATCGCCATTAGTCAAAACAATTCTTTGCTCATTTGACTGTAACAAGTTTCCCTTGATCAACCCTTTCAAAACAGCAGCTTTTGAGCAACCCGAATCTATCAACGCTGTAACCGACTTTTTGTTAACAATGACAGTCATGGTTGGCAGCGCCGGAAATGTCAGAGGGAGAGAGCCGGCGCCTACAAACTCCCCTGTCCGTTTCCCGACTTGCAATATTTTGCAATATGTCCAACTTGCTTACATTTATAGCAAATTATTTGTCCATTAGATTGCCGCTGAGAATTTTCATAACGGTTTACCCTTGTTTGTACCAGATTTCCGTCATGTGGCATACGGGGTTTTGTAAAGGAACTCCTTCTACCACCACTGACCTCACCTCGTTCTTTAGAAACGATCTTGCCATCACCAACGTTTTGTACCACTGACATTGAACTTTGTGTGACGCATTTTTTAATTCCTAAATACCTGCGACTATATTCAACCATTTCGGTTAAATCTTGATCGCCGGCCTGCTCTAAATTCAATTGCAACTCGAACGGCAATCCAGCCATAAAGGCCGCCTTGGTCAGATCGTCGATTTTTGATGCCAACATCTTTACTTGAGAAACGTAATCGTCAATAGTTTGTCCTTCGTAATATTTCAAATTAATCAGTTGACTGTATGCAGATCGTCTGGTTAATCCGAATGAATTGTCCAAGATTTACAGTACTTCTTCACAGTTGCTCTGTTTCTTTTCATCCAATTCCATGTATATATTTAACGGAACATCAGTGAACAAAAAAGGAAGATATGGGGCCGGATCCAAAAACATCATTGTCTTCTGTCATCACTGTCGCTAAATTGTCGTTGGTTGTAAACGTTTCCTCGGTAATTATTATTTACCATCCTTTGCTGGTCAAGCCTTTTATACAATCTAATCATCATTATGTCCTCTACTTTGACACATTTTTCAAAAAATGTTCGGACAGATTTTTCATACATAATCTTGCTGTCAACAACCATTACATCTGGTTAGTTTTCTTTTCGCACAGTCTCGTATAAAGTAACCCTCTTTTCCACATCCGAAACATCTTCTTGGTTCTCGTTGTATATTCAGCTCCTCTGTATCACTTTTCCAGTTTTGACTTCTGTCCACTTTATCAGGAATATATCTGTTGGTATGTGCGCCACCAACTCTTATTGGATGTTGTTATCAGTTACATCTTCTTTATAACTTGTAGTTCCACTGCTCATTCTGTAATCTCTTACTGTGTTTATCTATTTTACCACATTTTTAACATCGTGTACAGTTTTAATCTGCTCTTTTATTTCCTTAACTCTCTTTATCGATGTCATCACAATAGTTCATAAATAATCTTTCCATTATATTCTCTTTTGGTATACTATGCTGCATGATTCTTTCTGCGAACTTTTCCATTTCGTAATACCGTCCTTCATTCTATACCGGCACGCTTCTGACCAATCCTCAAATTGGGAGGATGTCTGCTCAAAGGCTTTTTGTAATCGGTTTTTAAAATCTGTTACAGACTTGTTCACGGCCCTAAACTTTTCTTTCGCGTCTCTGTCCAACAGACATAAGGCAATGATCTCCTGGTTCTGCTTTGTAACTCCCGCCAATTGGAAGAACGTTTCACATTCCACTATGAACGTTTTCACATTGTCACCTTTCTTGAATTTTTAGGGAAGCTATTGATTGTTATTTTAATTGCGAAGCATGAGTCAGTGATTTTAGTAAGAAGAGAACATTAAAGACTTAAATGGAAAAATATTCCAACCGAAAAAAAGTATTAGAAGCATCTTCAAAAAGTTTGAAGAAACAGGAAGCGTTCTAAATGCCCCAAAATCTGGAAGACCACAAATTGACGATGAAAAGAAAAATGAGATAGCAGAACATTTTAAGCAAGAACCCCAGTATTCTATCAGGAAATCGTTGTCAACTCTGAATTGCTCTTATGGAACTGTTCAAAAAGTATTACGAAACGACTTTAAAATGTACCGCTACAGAATTCAAGCCACGCAATTTTTGTATGAAGAAGATTGCGCTCTTAGACGTCTTATGTGTGAAACGTTAATTCAGTAGATAGATGCAGATGAAAATTTTCTTAGTAACCTGATATTCTCTGATGAGTCAACTTTCCATCTTAAAGGCATTGTAAACGGACATAACTGTCGCATTTGGGGCACTGAAACACCAACTAAAACATATCAGATGTCACAGGCTAGTGAAAAAGTTAATGTTTGGATGGGGTTGTCTTTAACTCTTGTTTATGAGCCCTTTTTATTGAAGAAAACATAACAGCGGCGCTTTACCTGGATATGTTAAAAAGTTGCTTTATGTCATTGTTATCAAGAACATGCAAACGGAAAGCTGTGTTCCAGCAAGATGGAGTATCTGCTCATTATTCACTGATTGTGCGTCAATTTCTGGATGAAGCGTTTCCAAAACTTTGGCTCGGACGATGTGGTCCATATGTATGGCCGGCCACGTCATCTGATTTGACACCACTCGATTTTTTTGTGTGGGGGTATTTGAAAAAGGAAGTTTATAAGAGAAAACCAGAAACAATTCAGTAACTTAAATATTTTATTTGTCAAGAAGCGGCAAAAATAGATGGTGAAATGTGCAAAAATGCCATTAAGTCTTTTCATGGATGTCTTAAACATTATATTGATGTTGATGGTTATTCTATTGAATATTATTAAATTTTAATAAATGCTTTTTTGTTATTTAAAACCATTTTTTTCATAATGTTTTGCCAAAAAAAGTTAATGCGGTTTAAAACCTGGTAGTTACTTTATGATCACTCTGTATTTACGGGCGTCTGCGGGCTGCATTCTTTTTGTCAAAAATAGTGACCCTAAAACTATTCACGTCGATTGATGATTATGTTGCCATTGTGAAACCTCCGAGGTACACTGACATCATCGAATCTCTGTTGCCACCAAATGATGAAACCGTGAATGACCTTTCTGATGATCTCAGTTCCTGTGATGCAAATGAACAAATACCATCACACACTGAAACTCTTAAAATGCTACATAAAGTCCGCCTCTACCTGTTAATGCATTCATCCTCCGCATATGATTTCCGAAATTTAGACAATTTACTATTTTCTGTCATCACCGCGGCATTCAACAGTAAAACGTAAACTACACTCGATAGTTTTGTAACACACCACAAATTTACACTTTTCTTTACTCAATGTTGTGTTATATCTAAGCGTTGTCCTCTAACTTTTATAAATAAAATGTTCGGTATGCCGCTTAGTGTTTTGGTTTGATTGATTGAGGCGATTCCTATAATGAGAACTGCTAGTCGATATAGCTGCATGTTTAAATATTATTTTAGATAGTTACACTTGTACGTTCCATTTTCGGGAAATTGGATATTATGAAATTCGGTTATAATAATTGTTTTCTGACAAAAGGCGTTTTATTATATCCAGAAGTTACTGTAATTTAATCGTCACAATAACCAAAAATATTTAAAAAAATTACAGTCATTTTATTGTCATAGGAAAAATATATTATCGAAACAATTTTATTAAATATTACGATTGAATCAATTAAAGAAAGAAATGTTTTTATCAGAAATATTTACAAATATATTCGAGTTCTTTCTATGGTGACTTTAAGTTATTTTGATCTTGGTTTAAAACATTTGAAATTTGCTATAGTTGAATTGTTAAATTGATGTTTTATGATTAAATTTTTGTGATCGATTCTTAACTCCTTAACCCACTAACAACAACAACACTAATAAAAATACATAATTTCTTTCTCTTTAATTTCGACAATTAATAAAAATTAAATTAATGATATAAATATTTTTATTCACGTTGATTTCATGAATAGACTTGTCAATTAATTTTTATGTAAAAAAAAATCTCAAAAATAAACTGGCGAATCACCGGCTTAATGGCTTAGTGCAAAAATGAAATTGACCGGAGTTTTGCCGGCTTTGTGTTGCGATACGTTAATGCACAGTTCTATATTATACGCTCGAGTTAACTCAAACGTGAGAGTTAGGGATTAATGAAAAAAATGAATTTTCTGATTGAATGAAATATGTTAAAATTTGAAATTTTTGTTTTGCCTTTTAATTGAGGTGATTTTTGTCCATGAAATTTAAAAGTTTAAAGTTTTCATGTTAAAAAGTAAAAGATTTTCGATTTTTAATTGTTATACGAATATTTTTTTCAAATACGAAAGTTATGATCATTACAGTCAATGATACAGATGACACCTAAGGAATCTTGAAAAAAGATATTAAAACAAAAGTACAAAAGCGAAGTGTGGGCAATTTTTTTGAATGGTGTTTATTGTATGTTGTTTGGTATGTTATTTTAGGATTGTGTTTCTCCCACCTAGATAGAAAATTAATATTTTAAATTTTTAAAATGTCGGATTATTTAATCAATTTTAAAATTTAAACAATTAACTTTAAAAATAAATTAATATGTATCATAAATAATATATTTAAAATAAATAAAAATAATTTTTTATTTAAATTATAAATTATTTTGTAATCGAATTGTAAATTAAATTGCAATTTAAATTTGTTTGAATGATAAGATGTTAAGAAAGATTATTAAAAAATTATCAATCAAGAACGATGACTAGCTTCGCAAGTTTTGTTGAGAATTGTCCTAGTGGCAATTCAAGTTGTGATACCAATAAAGACATTGAAAATTCAATTAGTGTTCTTAATACAAAGTTTGAACGATCCAATTAGATTTTGGATTCACAACCGAACAATGACTAAGAAAAAAATTGAAAATGGCAAAACGAATGATTATTACCGATTTCAGTTGACACATTTCTTGAGAAGTTTAGCTATCGAGATTCGAAATCAATCTTCTATTAAGACTCTGATAATCAAAAATAAATATTTTTGAATCACTATCGCATGAAATTTGTCATGTTTTTGGTCTCTTCATTGATTCTGATGACCGAGATGGAAGTCCCGGAATGACCTCTTCATATGGTAAGATAAAGATTATGGTCCCTTGAGTCTTTTACACACTGCCTCTACTATCAGTCTCTTACATCTTCATTCATTATCAGTATTCAGCAATATAGCTAAATTGAATTCAAATTCAAGTGTTACTTGACTTTTGACTTTTTTTTTGACTTCCAGAGCCAAAGTTTTAATAGAATTGACTTGAAACACATTTGCATTATGTATTTATCCTGTTTCGGAATAAGTTTAGGTACAATAAAACACAATTTGATAAATTATCAATAGCACTCTTTTATTTGAAAATAGTCTTTAATTTCTTTATAACAAATAGTGATTTTATTTGACAAAATTATCGACACAATTTTATTTTATATTAAACATTATTATCATTGGTTTTTGGGTTAAAATATTCAGTTTCCATGAAAATCTCAATCTACTTTTATTTTTATGCTCTTGCTCAGCGCATATTTTAAGAAATATTCACTGGTGGGTACAAGTAATCTGGAAATGGTTATGTACCGAAATACAGTAACTGATCAATTTTAATTAAAAATTGGTTATTCTCATCAAGTTTCGTATAAGGTAAAACTTCCGATCCACAATGGGTTAAAAATATTTTAATACTTTATTCTATATGAAAATTTTTCTTGAACAAAATTTCGATTTCATATTTCCATTCACATGTGATTTTCAAAAGGTTTATATTTTTAAAATAATATACCTAATTAAAATTCCACTAGTTAATAATTCTTTCCGAATTCTTCGCATTTCAATAAAAAGAAAAGAATCTGAAAAATCAACCGTAATTTTGTATCAAAATTCATCTGTAATTCCAAAAAAAAGAACAAACAAATTGCATAATCACAAAAAACAACCAAATAAAATCCGGATTAGTGAATTCTCCATTTTAATCAAGTTACCCTAGAAAAGAGATAATATTCTTAATCTAACGAAATTGATAATTTTGATTTATAATCTAACACACTGGCATTATGTATCAAAATTATTCCAAATAAAGAAAAATCTTCAATCAATAAAAAACGATTATAACAATTTCAAACCAGAGTAATTCGTGAATTATGTAAAAATTTAATGGATACAAAAATTAACTGTCCAATTTTAAGATCAATTTTCTATCATTATTAATCAACTGATAGTTTTTAATAAATTTAGTCAAAGTAAAAGTAGTTTGATAATACAGAAAGTTGTACTGGTTAATAGACAATTCTGTAAATTATGCTAAATGAAATATTTGTACTTGACCCAATTAATTATTTCTATTAATAATGTGTCTGTTAGTTTGTATGTATAAAATTATATTATTATGATTCGATAATTTCTATTGGTTGAATTCTATATACGAGTCATTAAACGTTCTCAGTTTTTTTTCGAACATTGTTCTTCTATAAATTACTTCATTTTCTACTAACTGGCACCTTTTTGTCGCAGAACACTTTCTATTGTTTTCCGAAATATGCAAGACAAACAAAACGAAGCCCGCCAACAGAAAGCCAGTAAAAGAATCCGTACGAAAAGTTGTAATGTAAAATTTTACTTTTAATAATAAAACAAAAAACAAACGGTTTTGTTTGCTAAATGAAAGAAAAACATTTTTTGTTGTTTTTTTTCAGAAAAAAATTCCATCGTCAAATTGCGAAAATAAAGATTCGACTTCGAAGAAAATGAAATCAACTTCTCCGGAACTCCATCATCAAACTGTTATAAATTTTTATGATCATATTAAATTAAAAAGGTGAGGGTTCGAATACTTGATATTTTTATCATTAATATTTGTCACAAGTTTATGATTGAAATTTTTATTCTATACAAAAAAATATATAATAAATAGAACATTATAAATAATACAATATATAATATAAAATATACTAAAATAATTTTTGTAGAATGAAATTTGTTGGCATGATTACAATAAATTTATATAGTTATAATTTAACAATGACTTAACATTTTATTACTCACTTTTCTTTCGTTTTACATATTTTTGCTATTGCATATATCACTAAAAAAATAATTAAGATTACATGATAATTTGTTTTAATAATCAGTATTTTAGGAAAAATGTAAAAGACAGAAATTAGATCTATTATGAATTATGAGTTCCTTTGTGACCCTCAGCATCAAAAACCACGCGAGACATTATTAGTGTATTCGGATACAATGCTATTACGCAATAGGCAGTCCCGAATTGATTCAAGAAATTCGTGAAAGGTATTTTTAGTCTCAATAAGGAGTCTGAGGGTCGTCAAGAAACGCAGATAGACTATGACGAACTGAATGTAACCATAGATTCGGATCAATCACATAGTGCTCATAATTTATCAGTTTTCTTTTTCATAATTTATTAGTGAAAAGGTTGAATAAGTGGATTTTGCTTGCGATATGCGATCGAGTGTTAATCGTGGATTAGTAGAATCCCTTTTCTATTTGCATACAGAGCTCAGGTTTCTATCAATTTGTGGTGAACTATAGTAAACTAAATACAATATACACCAGCAGAAATTGTATGGTCTCGGGAAAGACAATTCACATGGACAATGGCCCGTGAATTTCACCACGCTCACACCATAATCATTCTCGCAATTGTTCTTATAACTACCATGTACTAATTCTTGTAACTTGATTTTCAGATATTACCATAAGTAACCAATATGTGTGAAAGCCATTGTTAAATCCTTGGTGTAAAACCAATAGCATGAAAATATTTCGTGTTGCTCAAGTCATCCAATTTTAATACTTTCCAAATTTAATTACATGTATCACGTGGATTTTCTTCGTCTTCAAATGCCAATGGACCCACTGAGCGTGATTCATCTTCATGGTTTTTTTTTAGATTTAAAGTTACTATAGCAAAAATCTATAACTTGATCTGTTACAGTCTTCATTAAAACCATTTCAGTTTTCCTTTCAGCTTGGAATGTCTTAAAACTATTTTGTATTCATAAAGTAAAACTGTACGAATTTGAAAAATTTAATTCACTATTTGAAGTGAAACACAATCAATTATGAAATTGCTATTTAATTTGAACCTTTTACTCTAAAACAAGCAAAGTAAAAGCTTTCAAAAACTAATTAAAGTTTACAACAAATTAGTATAACTCCTTATAATTTCATAACACAAAAACCGTTAATTACTTTTTCGGTACATAATATTTTGGTCAAAATAGAAAAAAATAAAGAACATCTAGTTTTAATTTCTTTTTTTCATTGTCTCTATTATGATATTTATTGATAATGAAACTGATATTAATCAATATTAATATTCAATTTTTTTATGAATTGAGATTTCAATTCTTTCTCAAAAGTTGTTAAAGAAAAGTTAAAAATTAAACAAATTGAAATAAAATTTTTTATCAAAAAAATAAATTTTAAATGAAAATTCCTTTCTCATTTTAAATGATTATTGTTCAGTTGAATATTTAATACCATTTTCTAAATTATAGAAAATGTTAATACTTTCAAAATTTAATAAAAATACAAAATGTAAAATTTTTTAAATTAAATAAATTTTCTTTTTTTTATTTTAAATGTTTTTTCGCATATACAGTAGATTTCGCTTATAGAGAACTTGCTTAAAGAGAATAAAATCGGTTAAAGAGAACTTTTTGGTAAAAAAAAAAAAATCACATCAAAATCACATCAAAATAAATGTGTTGATTAGTAAAGTTTTTTTTGATATTTTTTTAAAAATTATCCTTATAAAAAGTATCTGTTAAAGAGAAATATCGGTTATAGAGAACATTTTTTCAAGTCCCTAAAATATTCTCTTTAAGCGGTATCTACTGTATATATATATATATATATATAAAATGTCGATTATATATAATTTGAAATTTTAAATATGTAAATTTCTATGAATAACTTTTTTGAAAATTGACAAATTATCAACAACACTCTTACAATTATGATAATAATTTTGAATTTAAACATTATTACATTATTGATGTTTTGGATCAGAATACTTTGAAAAGATTTTCCTTTTTATTCATACTTTTAAAACAATTAATATCCGTAACTTTATGTGATTAACTATTTTTAATTATGTATGTTTATGAATTCTGATTAATTTGATTTCAGACATACGTAATGATTTGTCTCTCAAAAACAATGTTGAAACATTTGTTTTAAGTATAGTCAATAATAAAAGGTTATATTTATTACCTAACAGTGGACAAGACTAAAATCATAAAAATCGTTTGAATTCAAAAGATTTTGAGAAAATTATAAAAAACACTTAAAGCTATACACATCCTACTTCGTTGATAAAGCATTACAAGTTTCGTATGTCTTTAAATTTTGGTATTTGATACTGTTACAGATCCAGTGACTACAGTACACAAAAATGTATATTCATGACATGTAAAATGTTACATTAATTTTGCATATAGTCTCTTATTTTGTAAATTAGCTAAAATAATTCATTTCAATTAAATTCTAAAATATAAACTCATATACAACCCGCGGATGATTTTATTGAAAATTTTATTTCTCCTCTGGAATTGAAATTAAATCTTTATTATTTGAAATTATCATTTATTTTGTATTACGTGAGAGTGAAATCGATACTGGAGAGAACACGAAATATTTAAATAATTAACCATTCGATAATCCATATTTCTGTACGAGTTGTTTGTAATTTAAAATATTATTTTTTTTGAATTTTCTTGTCAATTGAATCAGAGTTTTTTGGCGCCAATTTATTCAAGCATACATTAAATATAAATTTCAAATTTTCTTTTCTAAACAATTTATTTTTATTTTAAACCACTGTAAAAATGAATACAAAAAAATACGAAAACTTTTAAATTGATTTTTTATATTTATAGAGTCCGTAAAAAGTAACCGTAACACCGATAGAAAACATAATTTCCAACATAAATGAACATTTTACGCTAAACTATGACTTTTATTAGTGTTATGTATGATAATATACTTGTGAATCAAGTAATAAAATAAACTATGATTTTTGATGACATGTGATACACGGATTCGATATTCTAGTAATAATTTTATTGATTATATCTATGTCTTTAGCCATCCACACTCCTTTCCATGGATATCTTCTATTTCCAAACGATCATTTAGTACTGACAAAGCGTTTTCTATAGGGTTGAGGTCATGACTTTGAGATGGCCATAGTTTGACTTTTACTTCAAACAATTGACGTGTAAGTCTGCTCTTATATCCGGGTGCAGTGTCCCGCTGAAAAATGAAGCCAGGATGATACTGTTTAATCGGAAGAACTCTGTTGTGTAGAATTGAGCAATATTATTGTGAAGGATAATTTGGAATGTTGTAAGTTTGTTGTTTGTATGCTGTTTAGATTTGTGACTCTCCTACTCAGATGGGATTGATATGTTTATTGATTGATTATTTGAATCTAATGAAATTAATTTAATGATATTAATTTTAAGTACTAATTAATTAAAGTTTGATAATTATGAATTTTAATAATATTTTCTGTAAATGATTTTAACTTATTAAATGTAACATATTTTAAAAATTAATGTTTATTTAAAAAATTATGTAATGACTTTTATCCAATAAAAATTATGAGAAATTAAAATTTATTATTAATCTTTCCCATTTGTTGATTTTTAGATTTGAATATATTAATCAAAAACTATATTAATCAAAGAAAGATGACCACTGAAAATTATTGTGAATAATCTGTTTGTGTTGTAAATAAATGTTTGCATTCAAATTGTGATGTTGTTAATAATTATGAAGTGTTCAGCGACTGTACGACTCGTCGAAGCTACACAATTCTAGCATGACTAAAATCAATCCACACCATTACATGAGCTTCACCTGATTGAACAGTAGGTCCTTCTGTCACTATGTTTAAGCTAGAATGACTGGATGAAGAGTGATTACGTTAGAAGTGTCTCAGCGTGCTTTGGATTAGGTAAAGTGGAATTTCGTCGCTGAAGGATAAATTATTCCAGTCAGCAATGGAATCCTGACAAGCCCAATGAAAAAGTTTTCAATGATTAATCAATTAAAGCGCATTTTTTTCTATTAGACATATGATTTTACACCACTTGAACAAAGTTTCGTCTCTACTACGCGATTTGAAATTCTTTCCTATCAATTATTCCCTTCGGCATTTTAATTCACGACTTCCAGGTTATGGGACCTGATAACATCTATCACAAGACTTATGTCATCACGTATTGTTGTCGTTTGGGTCCTTCATTTACGACTCTTGTCATCCACACATCCAATTGTGTGATGCTTCTTAATCAGATCACTTCTTGTGGTTGGTCGTACATTTAACTTCATTGCTAAGTTAAAATAAGACCATTCTTCTTCGACTAAGATCACGATTTGACTTAATTTATGCATGACAAATAATGAATTGGCAATGCAGAACTCCAAGAAACGTTGCTAAAAATAGAATTTTACATTTAACGTCAGTTTATTCTATCATAAGATTGGACAATACACATAACAATTTCTATACTGTGAAATATCATCCAAGCATTACATATATTGACATAACGCACACGAATAAAACATTGTATATGTGTTTGGGTTGCTTCATAATTAGATCACTAATTGTGGCTGGTCGTACATTGAACATCATTGAAAAGTAAGTGTTGTATCAAATTTCTATATATGTTGAAAAAACTGTTTTCTATCGGTGTTACGGTTACTCTTATTGGCCTGTATATTAGTAATACATGTATAAGTTTCATGGTTTTAATCACGAGATTAGCCCTCTTCCATAACCCTAACTAGTAATAATGTAATAAAAAGGTATATTAATAATTAGTTTTTAATTAATTCGTTGGAATACTTTGTTAAGATAAGGGCTGCAGATAAATGGTTCACTAAAACTGAATTTTATTTAATATGTAAATTTTATATTCTACTGCAGAAATTGGAAGAATATAGAATCATCAATGGATCACTGGCTTCAAAATGAATCTTTTTCAATGAATGGGAAAATTCTTGACCAGAAAGAAACGAACGAACGTTTTCAGGAAGATGGTGCAGATCAAAAAGAAGAGCAAGTTTATTAAATCCTCCCAGACAGTTGAAAATGGTAAAGTGTAATAAAGTGCCAAAAAACGGAAATAAACTAAAAAGAGTGGTGAAAAAATAAGATTAAAAATATTTTCAACATATATGGGTTCACTTGCACAGACGGTTAAACAAGCCATTTTATTCTATGAATCTTTTAATTAAATATATGAAATTTTTAGAATGAAGATGTTATACACAGAAAACACATAGGGTTATACAAAACAAATTACGAGATTATTTCCTTTATAAGTTGACTACATTGAAAAACGCTAAACAAAATTATTAAAAAGGATGCAGATGGCAATGGGAAAACCTTTGAAGGATCTTACATGTTTAGTAATCGTATTACAAAAGCTGGTAATCTACACACCAGTAGAAAAGAGTTAATATTACTTGTCCAGACTAATGTTCTCTTGTATGTCAAATACACTTAGAACGAGAGCATGTTAGGATCACTACTTTTTGTCGTCTATTTCCATCAGCCACAGCCACATAATGTTGGATGAATTATCCTCACTCTTCAATAAGAGTAAAATACATCAGGAAAAATATACTGGAATATACACTGATGGTACTAGTACCAATAAACTCTGAGCTGATTGCTAAAGTGAAACGATTTGCACCAGATTTTGTTGGAATCAACTGCGTCTTCTATTGAGCAGTTTTAGCAAGACATTAATTACTACCATGATTCAAGAATGACTTGGACATTACAATGAATGTTGTGAATTGCATGAAGGCTCATCCGACTCAATCCGGAATATTTCATATCATTTGCGAGAGAAAGGACTCACTTACAATTAAGGAAACGCATTTGTAAAGAAACAGGCACACCCAATACTTGAATTATATCTGACATTCCAACCCCTAGTGATTACCATTTCTATTTTAGTATTAGTATACAATTAGTTCAAATTTTAGAGATTTGGTTGTTTGTTTGAATAAAAGTTGTCTATTTCTTTTGTCTGAGAACAATTAAAAAAGAAACAATAGACCCAAGGAAATAGTAATCATATAAAATTACTTTTCAAACAGCTGATTGTCTACATTCATAAAAAGTTTAATGGCCACTCAACCTTTTTGTTAATAAGATACACCTTGGTTGGAATGAATCAAAGAAAGAAATAGGAGTAATACAAAAATGTAGGTTTTCAAAATTTCCCAATTTTATTGAAATTAGGGATGTGACGGAATCCGGCTCAAATCCGGCCGGAGCCGGTTTTCGGGCCTTTTTACAAATCCGGCTTCGGCTCCAGCTCCGGCTATAATTTGGCCGGTTTTGTGCCGGATTTTGTAAGGGTATACAGATGTACAAATAAAAAAACGGAAAATTCGAAATTCCCGAACAATATTATTTGCAAGATATCTACTTTTAAATTATAAGTAGTTTATATAAATTTATAAAAATTAAAAATTTTTATGTTTTAAAAACTTTGTTGACAAAGTAGAGTTCTGTCTGCACAAAGAATGGTTATAAAAAATTTAATTTTTTCGTTTACTAGTTCTAATATTTACTGGAATTTTAGTTTTCTCTAAATTTTACTTCAATTTTTTGAGTCATAAGACATCTACATATATTTCCTAAATTTAGTCAACGTTAATAAAGAAATAAAAAATTCAGGTACATCGATTAATTTTTTTCAATAAACCTTATTGTATTTCAAAGAAGAACAATTGAATTTTTAAATCGTAAATTGCATTTTGTCCAATATTACGACTGTAAGTGCCAGTGTACTACTGTCTTTTAATACTATAACGAATTTTCATTCAACAAGTTCTACGTTGATTTCCTCCTCTAACACCACATCAACGGAGTCTCTTAAACCACCAACTAAGAAATCACGAGTAGAGAGCTCTATACTTTGGGACTGTGTTGATGAGATCGTCCAGTCAACACCCACTGAGCAACAGCACATATCTGCAGGCATCGAGTTAGAATTATATCAGTACCTGTTTAAACCCGTGGTCTCAAGGACAGAAGATCCACTGAAATGGTGGAAATAAAATAAAGAGAGATTTTCTAGTTTAGTTAAAATAGCTCAAATGTACCTTGGATCAACTCCGACTAGTGTACCATCTGAACGATTATTTAATATACAGGGGAAGTAATAAGTGATTACTGGAGTACACTCTTTCCAGAAAATGCTTCAAGACTACTTTTTTTGAATTACAATTTTGATTTAATAAAAAATTTAAAAAATATTTTTTTTTCATTTATTTTTGTATTTATATGTTTATTTATTCAAATTTAAATAAAATATTTCAAATAATTATTAGTAGTTATTTATTATTTGCAATTCATTTTTCTAATTGGTACAATTTTCGGCAATTCTTAAAATTTTTCTTTAATTTAGCATAAGTAGCTATTTACTTAAACTCGTCACAAATCCGGTTCCGGCTTCGGCCGGAGCCGGATTTTATTTTCTTAAAACCGGTCAAATCCAGCGCCGGCCGGATTTCAAAAAATCAAATCCGGTACATCCCTAATTGGAATTCAATCTTACTTAACACGTTCGCAGATACACGAAAACGTCAGCATAAGTTCTTAGACGGCTATAACCGTTTCGTCCGCGAACGTGTTCAATACATGATATTAAGATAATTTTGTTTAGCGCGTTCTAGATAAATAATTAAGTTAGTTTTTGAATCACAAACTGAAACAAGACGAAAAAGGTTGTTTTCCATTAATAATTCTCAGAAAAAAAGCTTTCTAGAAACACCTCAACCTATTTCGATGAAGAATCGATATCCAAAAATTCCATTGCTTTAAGAATAGTAGAGTATTATAAACTTTTTTCAGCTCAGCAATATACGTTTTGATATATAATGTCAACAATGAAAATGATGTCACGAACATTTGGCGATAAAATTTGTATATAGAAACAGAATTGTGTTTTGGCAAGACAATGTTGAACTGTATGAACATCCAAACTAGTCCCTGATTTTTAGCAATCAATGTTCTAAATAAATCTGCGTGATAAGTTGTTTTAGTAAATAAGAATTTAAATTAGGAAATTATTGACAACATCCAACACTGTTGTAATTTAATACAATTGGGTTATCAACTTTGGAAGTCTTGGTAATATTTTGAATTGAAAAATCTTTAAAAACTACCAAAGAAAAAGCTATTTTTTAGAATGTTTTTAGTCTTATAAAGTTAAATATTTTAAGATAATATGGCAATATATTTAATCATAAATATTTTTTAAAAAAATTTTCAACTGAGTAAAATCAAAAGAATTAAGATAATTAAATTTTTTTTAATAATTAATATTTAATTATGTATTTAAATTCAATTTTAAAATTATTCATGTTAAATTAAAAATTTTGATTTTAATTATTTTCAAATTGATTTTTGCTCATCTCAATTTAAATATGAAATAATGTTCAAATCTATTTTAGAAAATGTATTTGAAGTGAAGTATAAAACGTCGATGAAAATGATTTGTAATCACTTTGAAATTTTAATCAGAAATGGAAAATATTATTATTCGGAATTATTTATAATATTAAAAAAATCATTATTCAGAGTTATAACATCTCGTTTATATTTTTAATGCCTCGTGCGAATTATTTTGCCAATAAATAGCTGTTACTAAAATTAAAATTGATAAAGCCTTCATTGTCTAGTCTAATAAACAAAAATGTTTTCGAACATATAATAACATAATTCTTGTACATTATTAATAATATGCGTTTAAACGATTTAATCTTTTATTCATAAATTTCGGACAATTGAGTATCATAAATTTGATTGATTACTTTTATATTTGTATTTTAAAATATCTTAAATCACGTTTATTGCAAGAATTTATAATAATAATAATTATGTAAAAATTTAATAATTTTTATTCTAGGATTTATGATATAAAATAATCATAATATTTTACAATACCATCATTAAAAAAAGTTACATCGAGTTCAAATCTAATAACCTCAAATGACATTATATAAAAATTTGTTTTAATCATGAAAGGCAACATTATGAAATTAAGTATATGTATTATTATTTATATAATTTAAAATAATTTTAATTATTTATAATTTAAATAATTTTAAAAAATATGTATTATTAAAATAATTTAAATAATTCAGGTTAATATTTCAAATTGAATTAATCCATTAAATACCGTATTTATTTTTTGAAATATTTTAACTTATATCTATAAATTTGTACTAAAAACATTTAAAAGTAAGTTTTTTAGACAATAGAAGCAAAATATCAACAAAAAACATTTTTTTACAATACTCAATTGGGGATCATGGGAGGAAAAATAAAAAATACTAACAAAAACTAAAAATACCCGAATGGGGCTTGTGGCGCCAAATGAGTAAATACATGCTAAGTTCAAGTAATTGAAAAAAAGTTTCTTAGAATTCAATTGACTTAATAATTATTTCTAACCTTTCAAAACAATTGATAAACTAAAACATTTATGGGTATTGTTATGTGTATTCAGCAACTAATAATTATATTATTTACACAAAAAAATAAAACATAAAATAATGTAATACAAACGCCTTAAATATGATAATTATTGTTGGTATTCTAATTATCCATAAAAGTCTTATTGAATGTTGATATTTTTCCCGACAAGGGTTCTTGAAAGGTTGTAATGTCATCAACTTGAAAATTGTTTACAGTAAATTTATGAGCATCTTGAATAAGTTAATTTAACATTTCAAAGTTTGTTTTGATAATAATTCTTACAAGCAAGTTAACCTAACAATGTAATAATTTTGATTTTTAGTTAATTTATTTTGTAAACATTGAATGAAAAATATCGAGTGCACTTTGTTTTTAATAATTTATATTAAGAGGAAATGAAACAAAACATCGTAAATACATCAATTCTAAACTAAATTTTCAATGTTACAAACGAAATAACGATCAAATTATCCAATTGTTGGACAACTTATCTCGAATGTCGCACCATTGTCTGAGTATACTTAATGGGCTGTCGACAAAGCACACGAATTATAATGATATAAATGTATAAGAATTTATTTTACAAATGATTACATTAAGGTAGAGAATCTTGCTCGTTGATTATTAACAGAACCCATTTCAAGACAATGAGTCATCTTAAATTGCATAGAAGTTTCTCATTAATTTTCTGTATAAAATTGTTACATCTTATCAATTATGCATTTGTATATTTTACGATGATGCAAAAGTAAACTATTTTCTAATTATTATTAATTATTATGGATAAAATGGATATTATATTTTAAATAATAATTTTGAAATTTTATTCATATTCAATCGATACAATGGAACGTACAAAATTCATTTTACAATTAAAACTTATTACTGGAAATTACGATTGTGATTTTCATCCTTTGTCTCATTCGTATGTTCACGTGACCCTAGTGAGCCTCATATCATATGTTTCATGTAGCCACATCGATAACCAATCAATAGAAAGTTATAACTTAATAGTTTAATTGTTTTAATATATTTTTTTAAAATATCAATGTTTTCAAAGCGGTAGCTAGATAAAGGGAAAAAATTATAAAAATCCCAACGCATATTTTATATACTTATTTCAAAAATCCTGTATCAAATTTGATATTCAGGGCATTTGAGGGTTGATGAATTATCAAAATAAGAGTCGAAATGGTTCCAAAATAGTAAAAATATACATAATTCGAAATACTATTAGATAAGTTATATTAAATACTTGTCTTATTAAATCAAGAAAAAATGTGTCTCTCAATAGAATATTATAATTGGTATTGACAAAATTTTTTTTCATAAAACTTATTATTTGCCCAGTTAATTAAACTGATTGCAAGACTGCCAATGAACAATATAGAATAATTATGCATGCGTGGTATTAAATACCCAATTATGTGTACTCTAACACTTTTTCATTGTGCACTAGATACAGGACGACAGTAGGGTGTCTGGTGTTGTAACATTAGTTGAAATATTCATCAAGTAATACACTGTAGGATGGTTAGTTGTCAAGTAGATAAGACACACTCATTCATACCCGCATGATGCGACATGATGCATTTTGTTGATCAATTTCTTACTCATTATTCGTGTCTGTCTGACTGTCTTTCTATAGTTTGGATCAACTGCTAGAGGCGTCCGACACCGAGCTGGATTCCTTATTCATTTCCTATTTTGGGGAACTGCCAGACTATCGTTAGTCGGATTTCCGTTTTTATCATGTTTCACATCATCGTTTTTTTTATTTTCAGTTGATGCAAAAACTTCATGTGAAAATCAGTAGAATTAACATTTTCGGTTAATTTGAAGTAAAAAAATGTGAAAATTTAGAATTCATTGTAAATATGTAAAGAATAGTAAATTTTTGTCCACATTCAGTGTCTGTGTGAAACTAGATTGTTTAGTTTTTTTTGTTATGTTCAATTATAAAATAATTTGAATTTATGAATTTTTGATTTATTTTTTTTACGTTGGTAAAGATTTTAATGAATAAAAATATTTTGTCGTTGTAAAATGTGATTGAAAATTTGCATGAAACTGAGTTTTAAGTCAAAATGGGAATTATCGGAAAATAAATCGTTTTATCCTCTTTGAAAATTTATGATCCAATATTTTAATTTTTTACTCAGGTTACTCAACCTAAACTATTTTACGGACTTTTTTTTTGAACAATTGGCAGACCGATGAGCCGAAGTTCTTTGAAGCGTTATTTTGATAATGCTTTTATACAAAAAAATTATATTTTAATGGATTAATTATTTTTTGTATTAAACTTCTCCATAACTTCGGTATCAAATAAAATAAACCCCCACCACTATTTCGATAAAATACTTTTTAGGAATAATTTTAATATGCAGTTGCATAGAAGTTTTACAGTCAAAGAGGTAGACTTGAAATTTATACAGACTATAGATTGTGTTAAGAATATTCCAAACAAATTTAAAATGGATAAGACATGATTGTCTGTCTCTAGAATCTATACATTTTATTAGTTGAAAAGTTAATGTGTCACTATTACGAAGTATTATAATATTTTACAACCTAAAAAACACGAAGTTCTGTCCATCTTTCTAAGTTGCAAAGTTAAAAAAACATAAACCGAGGATGTAATTATATTTGCTCAGATTAATCAATCATATTTTTTGCATTATGTATCACTATGTCCGGAATTTCAGACAGACACGTTTTAGATAGTTTGTCTTTCATTAATATATAATATTAGTAATTAGTGCTTCTGTTTATAGCGTGTACGAAAATTTATACAAAGACTGATTATAATTCAATGTGATTAAATGTTTGTTGAATTTTAAATCGTAAATAAGAAAATTTATTTATTAAATTGGTTAGAATTACTTGGAATGTAATTACAAATTAGATATAACATTTATTAGGTTGATGCAAAAGAAATGTCGTCTTTAATGTATTTAATATTCATTGTTTGAAATATTTAGAAAATCAATAATAAATAGATTCATATTTAAATTTACTTTAAAGCTTAAACTTTACTCTATATTTTGATACCAAGTATGACATTATTGTTGTTAATTTAAGGTGTATTTATTTTATTTTAGAAATGTTGGAAAAGAAGGAAATAAGAACAATTTTATTCTACGATTTCAAACTAGGTCGAAAAGCGACAGAAACGACTCGGAATATTAACAATGTATTTGGACAGCATGCCATTAATTTACGAACAGTACAACGTTGGTTTGCAACGAGAGCCTTGAAGATAACGAACACGGTAGTCGACCATCACAAGTTGCCGATGACCATTTAAAGAAGTTAATCAATGCCGACCCGTATAAAAATTCACGGGAAGTCGCTCAAGAATTCAACGTTCACCAATCAACAGTTGTTCGCCATCTGAAGAAAATCTGAAAAGTGAAAAAGTTGGACAAGTGGGTTCCGCATGAATTAAACGAAAATCAAAAAAATCGTCGTTTTATCGAGTGTTCTTCTCTGCTTTTGCATAATCAAAGCGACACGTTTCTGGATCGAATTGTAACATGCCATGAAAAATGGATCCTATACGACAACCGGCGACGTTCAGAAAATATCGCAGATTTTGCAATGCGTGGTTCGTGTAAAAGAAAGATCGCTTAAAAAGAAATAGAATATGCGGCCACCGCAAAAATAAGGACGTAACAAAAACGCATAGTGCGTTAATATAATAATAATAAATTAGATTTTATTTAAATAATATAAATAAATAACATATATAAAATTAATTTATTTTAAATAAAATTATAGATAATAAATATAAATAAAATTTACAACAAAGACGATTATAATAAATAATAACCAATAAATAATAACGTCGTATTATTTAACACAACAAAAAAATAAACTTCAATTGTTTATTAACAATAATAAAATAGACAAAAAAATAAAAATAAATTGTTTTTATTTACCTTCCCCAACACATTACAGCTTCCCAAAACAAGGCGAAACAATTACAGCGGAAAAATATTGTCAGCAAATTGACAAAATGCACTAAGAACTACAAAAAAGCAACCGGGATTACTCAATAGAATGGAGCCAATTCTTTTGCATGACAGCTCTCATACACATGTTGCTAGAAAGGCCATGCTAGAGATAAACGAACTGGGATAGGCAACTTTGCTTCATCCACCGTACTCACCAGACCTTTCTTCTAAAGTCTATCACCTTTTCATACATTTCAACCAGTTCCTTTGTAAAACATGCTCCAGAAACCAAGGAGATTCTAAAAGAACCTTGGACGACTTGTTCGTCTCCAGAACTCCAGAATTTTATGAAACTAGGATAGAAAACTTGTTACCCGTTGGCAACAGTGTGTTCAATGTAATGCTTTTTATTCTGCTAATAAAGTTAATTCTAAAGAAAGTTATGTTCATTTAAAGTTGACGGTTAAAAAACATTTCTTTTGCATCAACCTAACACCTTACTCGAAAAATTACATCTTTACAACGTAATTTCTATTTACTTTAATGGACTTTTTACGTTTTATTTTTTTCATTTTTCATTCGTGAACAGTGTTGAAATGACGACACCAATATTAAAGAAAGCTATTTACGATCACGTGGAATAATGGAGCTTATTAGAAAATGTTAGACCACCCATAGACTTGTAAAGGATGATGTTGGGTACTACTTTCCTTAGACGAACCTGGCCCTTAAAATTTGGACTAAATTTTTTTAGTGTTTTCGTTTCTTTGTCTCGATGGTAAATAAGAGTGGTAAAAATTTTTAAAAATGTCAAAACAATATTGAAGAAGATATTTTAGATCAAACTTCACTGTTCAAGTTCGAATTTTTGACTTGAAAAGACCAAAAACAAATTAGAATTTAGAATTAGAAATAAATTCGATGTGTGCAATACGAACCATGAGTGTTTGGAGAATATTAGGTGGTCTAATGAGATTCATTTGTATTTAAATTTTAAATGGACAAGTCACTAATTTGTGATTCGATTTCAGGATAATTTATAAAAATGTCGTAGAAAAACAGTTAACTTGTTCAAAAACAATTTTTTGATATTGATTTACTTCAAAATTCAAAATCTGACTTATATACATGAACTTGAATTTTAAAGACATCGTGTTTCGAAAAATATGTGATCTAATCATCTGGTCAATGTACATTTCAATTTTGTGAACATAAGGAAACTTTTAGGCATTAGTTTTCGGTTTGAATAAAATATATCTAGAACTTTAAATTAACATGTATTTTAATGAAAATACACATATATATATATATATATATATATATATATATATATATTTAATATTTTTTATTATTTATCCTTTTAACCATCACTCTAGGACCATTATTAGTCGGTTACTTCAGTAATTAGAAAAAAAAATAATTATATTTTTAAATAACTCTTATTACATAAATTAGTAAATCAAAAAAAATTATATCCATGATTTATTCGGACAGAACTCAACTTGGTCAACAGAATTTTTTGTTATCTTTTGTAGAAGTTAAAATTGCAATTACATTTTTGTAAATAAATTTATAATTTTATTAGTAATTATTTAAATCTTTTGTATAAAGGAAAATTTCATACAAAACTTTTTACAACTCCATTTTGCAATTAAATAGTGACTGTTAGGATTTGGCCGACATTAAACTAAATCGTCCGATCAACTAAGTGAAGCGACTAGTGTTATATGACTAGATAAAAATTGCGGTAATTAAACTTCTCTCGCAATAAATGTGTTTGGCTAAAGAGCACTTTTATTAACTAAATTAACCAAAGGCAGTAATCCACTTTGATGAACCTATTTATTTAGCCAATAATAATTAAATAACTGATTAGTAGGGGGGAAATGTATGTTCTTCCCACATCACCCCCCCGGGGGTAGCCCGTTGCCATGACAACTTTACCGGTTACCATAGCAACGCTCGCGGTTACCTTAGCAACGGTCGTGATCACTCTAGCAACGATTCCGATTGGTCCCCGGTACATTGGAAACACTTCTGATTGGTTCCCGGGTCCCTAGCAACGGTTTCGGTTCTCATAGCAACGGTAACCAAGGACGTTTTTCATTAGCAACGGATACAGTGATTCAAGGCGGTTGTAACCATGGTAACGGTTACCGTATCCATAGCAACCATGACCCTTTCCTTAGCAACCGAAGAAAAAAGTGCTAATCGATCACTACATAGTGCCCAGATGTGCTAATCCATAGTGCACATTGTGCCGCACATTTCTAATGTGCTAGCACAGTGCTTTTTAAGTTGCACATGTGCAAAAGTGCAAAAGTCAATACATCAAATTTTTTTAAAAGTACTAGTGTCAAAAATCGATATCATGTGTTTGATGCACATTTTAATTCTTTATCTGAATGTGCAATTAGAAATTTCATATATTGATTAGGTTTTCCTATAATTAGCATAATGTGCAAATTTGCACAAAATGCACATTGATTTTAAAGACAGAAGAAAGTAGAATATCAAAAAAGTGTTGATGCACTTGAATAGAAATCCATATACGTACATTTAGATTCCATGTCAACATTTTCAAAACAGTGCTGATAAATTGATTTTTTCGAACATTTCTGAAATTCTTAAAAAAGTGCTCAAAAATCTATTTTTTCGTACATATCTGAAACCTATATGATATATGTATGTTATTAACCATCATATAATACTTCATGAATTGCTCAATGTACCTTATCATCAATCACAAATACCATCGAACATTTCTGAAATTCTTAAAAAAGTGCTCAAAAATCAATTTTTCGTATATATCTGAAACCCTTATGATATATGTATGTTGTTTACCATCAAACAATACCTCATGAATCTCCTAATATACACAAGTAAAATCACAAGTACCATGGTTATCGTAACCAAGAAACATAACATTTTATTTTACATGTAAAATCTACATGTATAAAACTCCTGTTGTACTTAAAACGTGCATAGACATTATACATACCACCTACACAATCACCAAAAGTACCTGAGCCTAGGCATCAACCATCAAAAGTATCTAGGTTACCGTAACCATGATACATAACCTTTTAAGATTATATATAAAAACAATCGAAAACACCTTAGAAACCATCACTGTTATCTTTAAACTATGAAAAACACCTTAAAAATCATCGAAAACTACACAGTGCCCAGATTCTTCAAATAAAGAACTAAGGTTGGAATTTGAATTGCTAATTCTCTAAATATAGTCGATAAAAATCATGTCAATATGTATTACACTTTCCTGACTAGCCTAGGCTAGTCCTGGCTATCTTAGGATAGGCTAGAGTACTCCGCTGTATTCTTTCTCAATGGAAAATGTTGAATAATGTGCTGTAAAGAGCATAGGTTAACCCTTGATCCATCCAGTTTACCTACCATATCATCAATATTAGTATACAATCATTTGAAGCCATAAATGATTATGGTCAACATATTAATACTATGGATATATATGAATATGAGCGATATATGGTATGTTATGTAATAGAAAGATGAACAATTGCTCAATTATTCAACCTTTTCGTTGACTGTTATGCTTTATGTTATGTATATCAATATATGACTAGAGGAAATTATACTATAAGACATGTATTACATATTTCTTCTCATTGAAAAAATGCATATATTACATGATTTTGTATTAATCGCTTGTACAGTCGCTTGTATTAATCTGAATTGTGTCTTGTCTTCCATATATTGATATAAATGTGGTTGGAGTTCTAGATCTATCGGTAAGTTGTATTCTCGTCCGAACATAGCTTTGTAGGGTGATATTTCCGTCGCTTCATGAGGAGTCGCTCGTATTGCCATCATTATTAAATTTAACATGACATCCCAGTTCGTCGTATATCTATTCGTATAGCATGATAATATGCTTAGTCTGTCGCAAAAGTCCTCAGGTGGCCTTCAAAAACACACTAATATTTTACCAAATTTAACCAAATTTGGACTGAATATTATTCAGACTTTCATAAGTACTGTGTTAAAATTTCACACCATAAAATTAAAAAAAAGTAAAATTTTGTTTTATTGGAGCAGGTCATGTTTATCGGTACGATTTCTACTGGTAATATTAATCTTGTTACTGGCTGTAAATATCTTGTTGCATTGTTATGTCGTACTGGCAGTTCTTTATAACATATCCCTCTCATAGGCTGCATCTCGACGTCCACCTGGACACATTGATAAACGTACATTACTTCACCGAGGATTCTTCCAAATTGTCCTGTAGGTAGCGGTAGTAATGGGACTAGTGAGTCCGTATTTACTGTAGCAACACCCAACTTTAGCCTCAGTATTTTTTTGTTTAATTTACAGTCATTTGTCACCATGTCGAGGTATATTTTCTCCATTTTTTATTCTTGTCTATTGAATAGAAACGCCAATTTATTGTTCACATAAGCCTCTCATTTCATGTCCGTAGGTTCCACTCTAGTCCTTGTCACTCTTGTTTTGCTTAAATAAAAGCCTTTGTAGTTTGTTGCAAACATTTTCGTGTTGCATCTTGAGACGGTTTCCTTTTTAATGAATTCTATACCAACCTTTTCATTCCTTGAAATGACTGCTATTGGTGTATCTTCTAAATCTAACTGAACTTTGGCTTGGGCTTCATCTTTTAACAGGCATGTCATGTACTAATCTCGCTCCTCCTTGCTGAATCGGTTTGCCAGGATATTTATCGAAATAACCTTCCTTTAAAAATGTCAACTGACATCGTTCATGGAGTAGATTGTAGGCTAGCGTCGATAATCCGGCATCACAATATCTCTCTTTTATTTTACAATTCAACCACTGTTTCACGCAACCAGAACTGGTATCGTACCAACCGTCATACTCTTTTAATTCTAGCTCATACATGTCTCGCACCATCACATTGTGTCTATCTCCCAATTTTCCGCCTTGACTTGATTCGTCGGTCATAGTAAATGCTCCTGTGTCTAATGACGAATATTATTGTTTATCAATTTTCATATTGTCGCAGTTCCAACCGAGTATAGCGTGGCTCATTGGAATTTGTGTTAGGAACACTAGTAATATGATGATCAATTGTAAGGCTTTTTGAACTTGTGGTAGTCTTTGTGTGGTTCTTGTTCGTATCAATTTTTAACATAATTCCTTCATCTGTTCAATTGTCGTTTCTTGTAGTACTTCGAAATCATCACTTTCTTGTTGTAATCCGTCTTCAATGAAACTGTCCCATCCTCCTAAGTCTTGTTTACTCGGTTCGATATGTTTCTTGACTATTTCTGTTAGAGCTTTTATTAGTTTCTCACATTTTTGGCAGTCCTGGTCGAGTTTATTGGCATAGAATGATATTACACATGCTAGTGCAACTTGTAGTCTCAGTTTTCTTTTCCTTTTGCTAAATAATTCTTCACCGCGTTCTCTACGTCCTTAAGCGTCCGATTTTTGATTTTTCTATCGACTTCTCTGATTATTGCCGTTAATACTTCATTTATAGGGTAACTTTTCGACGGTAATTTGATTGTTCTGACGTTCCATGTTTGTCCCGTCACCCATCTCATATATATAGTCTTACTTCATCGGCCAATATCATCTCAGTCATGTCATTTCCTATCGGCACGTCGGTACACTGATTTCTCAGTATTTTCAATCCTTCCAGTGATCTCTGTTTCGGCGTTAATCTCGAAACAGTTTGTCCAGATGTACCTGGTACATTATCAACATTTATCGCATTCTTTTTGCTTTTAATTTGCGCTGGTTTCCATGATTTTGTCGTTTGTGCTCCTTGTTCCGTTGTCTCCAGGTGATTACCTGTTTTTCGATCTGCATACTAATCCATGTAGGTTTGTTTCAATATTGGTCTTGTTGGTTCGATAACTGGGAGGTTTGATATTATTTCTTGCAATGAATCGTCTATATCCACTCCGAATGGTCTGACTGGCCTTTGATAGGTTTTCCCTGTTGACGACTGTGAACTGATTGAGAGGTTCGTATCTTTGCTCTACACGATATATGGTAACTGCCCAACGGTCGGTTATATTTTTGGTGTCTCATCCCAGTTTTGAACCCGAAGGCGCTCACTGTATTTTTAATTTTACCTTTAGGATTCACACTTAATATTTACATTTATCCCCTTATCCAAGCATTATTTCTCATTTAAAGATTATATACATACATACTTTTATTACCATAAAACATTTATTATACATATATCATACTTCTATTATACATCTATACAACACTTTCTAAATAGTCTTTTATCTCTATATTTTCTTTATTTTCGGCATCCAAGGCCTTTCGATAGGCAGTTATTCGCTTCTTTAATCTCTCTATTTTGGTTCTCTTCCTTCTGATTTTCGCATTGATTTCATGTATACGATTTTTGATTTCGTCCACTACTTCTGAGGTTGTTTCTTCCCAGTAATAGGTATCGTCTAATCTTTCATATACGTTTTTCATACTTTCCAATTTATTCAAATATCTTTTCTCCAATATGCGAAGGTCTATCAAAACTCCGACTTTATTTTCTACTCTATCCAATATACTTTCCAATATCCTCAAGGTAAGATGTCTTGGTATTTCTCGGTCATTGTCTCTCGTTTGTTTGTGTTTCTACAGTCAATATTTCTTCTATTATTCCTGCATTTGAGGTTCCGGTCTCTCATGGTCATTAATTATACTGAAAATATTATCCATTAAATCATTTTCATTTATCAATTCTCATCATTTATTTCATCATTATTTATATCTTTTCTATTTCTCATATTTCTCATATTTCATCAATCAATTATTTATCTCCATTATCGCTTCATTTTCATTTTAATATTCTTCTGATTTTATCAATTACATATCACTTATCGTTAATCTCTTTCTCATTTCGTTTTTAACATATATTTCATTTCTTTATCATCCGAAGTCGATTTTTCTTTTTAATTCAAATACATTGTACTCCATTTTTTCTATCTTTATCGTTGTGCGCCATTATTTTTGTCCTTGTAATCTAATGTCTTTCATAAAATTCACAAATTTCTGTCTCGATTGGAGTTCATAAATCTACAATATCAATTATAACATAAATTCATTAAATTTTCAAATATTTATCTGTTCAAATCATTATTAATATACACATTAAAAACTCCATTAAACTTCATCATCCCGGGGATAGTATTATTATTTCATATTTTCCGTCCCAGCTCAAGGCGTTTCATTGTGAACCATTTATTCTAAATCGTAACATCGATCCTCAAAATCTCTTTCCTTTAATCATGGATCGAAGGCAAACACGTGATTCCTCCTGATCACGGACCAAATTTTTCTCTCAGTTCACGGAAGTTTCAGTTCTCTGGGTGGGAGGATTCATTTGCCGGCTAAATATATTATCGTCTTCTCCTCACCTACTAACCTTCACCCAGCCGCGATGCTCAAAAGCACGTCTTTACCTCCGCGAGGTTTATTGGCTACAACAATCTTTAGAGAGGCTGCTTCCTCTGGTCCCTATATATGCGCCCGTTGTTAACGAACACTCACCTCGGTTTTCTTTAGGTGTTTTCTCACCCCTTTTGATTACGGTGTCTAGTCACCGGGCACTCACTGGCCATGTTTAATGGTCACATAGGGTGTTGCCGCTGAGATCGACTCTCGTGAGCAGTCCTTTCCGCTTGATTCCGTACTCACTCAATCCTCAGTTCATCAGGGAGTACGTGTCCACTGATCGAGCAGGGCTCGACACGGATCTTTAGAAGATTGAGTGTCTTCGAGGTCAAAAGAAAATTTCCATCGTGCACGAACTGTTCTGGATAACGAATTCTTTAATATATTAACAAATTCAAATATTTCCTCGGAAGAATATAAAGTTTCACAAAAAAATTGGATCGATTTAGGATGTAATAATATAAAAGATTACGTCTCACAATACATGAAAACGGATGTATTGTTACTAGTAGAATTTTTTGAAAATCTAAGAAAAAAAATGTCTAGAATACTATGAAATAGATTCATGTCACTGTTTTTCAGCACCAGGATTAACATGGCAAGCTGGAAGGAAATTTACTGGTCAAAAACTCAAATATTTTAAAGGAGAAACATATGATATGCTTCTCTTTCTTGAAGCAGGAGTAATATGAGTTGCAACCGTATTGAGAAATAGATATATTGTTCCTCGTAATAAACATACTGAAGAAGATATCAATAAAAATATTAGAATAACAGAATATGAATTTGATCTTATGTTAGAAGACTTTGAAAGATCAAAAGATAAAGCGAATTATGATTTTGATAAATTCTTCAGGGAAAATTATATTGTTTATTTTGATACAAACTCCTTATATTTTTCATCAATGTGTAAATTTTTACCAAAAGGAGAAATGGAATGGTGCGAAGATTTAACATAGGAAAAATCAATCAGGTTATGTATTTGAAGTTGATCTTGAATACCCTGATGAAATTAAGAAATATCATTTTATTATCCATTTTTCTCGAAAGATTAGTTCCTGATACTTCCTTTAAAGAGTTATCATCTTACGAAAAAATCTGTTTATACTGGGAGAAAGGATAAAACTGAAAAACCTGTGCAGACATATCTTGATAAAAATAAATATATTGTTGAGGGGAAAACATTAGATTTTTATCTAAATGAAGAAATGATCTTGAAAAAAACCCATAGAAAATTAGTATATAAAAAATCTCCTTGGCTTAAACCATATATTGAATTTAATATTAAAAAACGAAAAGAAGCGAAACAAAAAGGAGATTCATTTGGGGATTTCTTTTTCAAATTATTATATAACGTATTCTATGGTAAAACCCTAGAAAATATTAGAAATCACTCTAACATTAAAATAGTAAATAATGGAAAAACATTTGAAAAACTAGCTGGGAAACCAGAATATAAATCAATAACTCCCTTTAATAACAAACTTTGTGCTCTGGAAATGAGAAAAACTTCAATAAAATTTAATAAATTTAATTATATAGGGTTAACTGTTTTACAACTCTCAAAATGTTTAATGTTTGAATTCGCATACAAGGGATTACATAGAACATGGGACTTTGAGTCTGGAAATATATTACTTCAGTATACTGATACAGACTCTTTCTTTGTTCAAATATATGATAATTTTGAAAATATTTATGATAAACTAAATAATTGGTTACATCCAACTGAAAAAATTATTGAAGAAATGGTGAATATTAAATCCAAAGATTATAGTTTTAAACATATTTTACTTGATAAAAATCTAAAGGGGAAACTTGTAGAAACAGGGGATTAAAGGATGTAATTTTTGCAAATAGAGTTAATATTTTATTTAATAATGATTTAATCTTGAAAGAAGAAAAACATATTGTTTCTAAAAACCATGAAATAAATATAGTATCAAGAACTAAACAGGCATCCTTAGGATATGATAATAAAAGAAGAAGATATCCTCTAAATAACATTATGTCTTTCCCCATAGGTTTTAATAAAGAAGAATTGACCTCCAAATATATTTTATTTTAAAAAATGACTTGTGAAAATTCAAAAAAAAATTTTACTCTTAAAAAATATAATAAAGTATATAATAACGTTATTTTTTTAAATACGCAGCAAATATTAGAAGATTTTAATAATGATTATGAAGATAGTGATTTTGAAAATAATTATGAAAGTAAGAGTTATAATATCAATGATAATATTGAAAGTGAAAGTTATAATATAAATCAAAATGAATTTAATTTTCATTATGAAGGTATAGTTTATGCTAATACTCTTATTTATAGTGATTATTTTTTTTATCTTAACAATTGATTTTAATTTAGATTAAAAATATTAACCATACTTCCGTATGGCTTTTTCGTATCCGATTTTTTCGATTCCCATTTCCATTTTCTTTATTAAAAATATGAATTTTGAAAATTTTTGATAATAAATCTAGATTTTTTGATACTAAATCGATAATTTCTGTTGAATTTTGACTAATTTCTAATATTTTTAATAGAAAATCGATCAAAATTATTGATTTATTGCTATTTTCAAAAAGCCTCAAAAAGGCCCTTTTTGAAGGGTATGGGGTATTACCCCCATAATTACATTACTTCTGGGCTTTTATTTACTATATAATAAAATGCCTAACAAATAACTATTTGAAAACTTTACTTAACTTTTATTCATAATGTTTAAAAATTTTCCTTTCATAAATTATTTATGATAACAATTATTATAACTGGAATTATTTGGATTGTAACATTTCATAAAAGTTAATTTATGATTTTCTTACAATTTTGAAGTAATTAAGTTTGTTGAAGGATTTATTGTTGGTCAATTCGATGGAATAGATTAGCAAAAAAATCAAGACATGAAAGTATACCCAATTAAAGTATTTTTACTATTTTGTACCTTCTCTTCATATACTGATTCAGTTTCATTTTTAGCTCAACTTTCGAAAGATTTAAAAGATTCCCAAACTCTTAATTACTTGCAAATATATTTGAATATAAAGGTAATCAAAATTTATTTAAGATAAAAATTTACATTCGAAACAATAACAACAGTTGAATCTTTTCAGATTTATTTTTGTCCACAAGGTATAAGATTTCATCATGACCATAAATCACATTGAAATCTGGAGTTATTTTTATTTTTGTTGCTATCCTCCTTGTGCCCATAATTGTTTCAATAATGTTAAACAGACCTATATTAAAGCCGGTAATATTGTCTTTGTGAATTTATCTCAGTTCTACTTCTAATTAAGCAAAAAATCTGGTCTTATCATATTTATAATTTCGTCTCATTTATTCAAGTAATTAAATAATAGTCGCAATTTAATTTTAAAAGCATAAAAACGCCATTTATAAAAATTATATTTTCAAGGACAATTAAATTCGACGGTTTAACCATCATCGTCAGGTAATCAAGAAAGTATGAATTTTATATCTGCTTATATAGGCAAGCAGTAATTATGCAACCAATTATAATAATTATGTCATCTAAACGTACTCAATAAAGTTTTCTTATGATCTTAAGACCTGAAATATAGTGCTTCACAAAAAAATGCTCCCGATAATTATTAAAACGAACACATTTAATTTTTAAATTATTTATATTTATGTTTACATTTGAATTAACAAAATTTATGTGTCGAACACTTTTACATCCACGCTTAAATTATGAAAATGCTCTTAAATTCTTTTACAGGGAGGACGAAACATCTCTCCAATGATTATGATATTAAACCCATTACATATAAATTGATATACGCGATTCGAATACAATCCAAGGGGGTTGGAGATTTATTGCACAATATATTTTTGATTTTTTAAGTTTACTATTATTCTTAAAAATTAAAAGAATTATTTATACATTTTTAAATTGAACGTTTATGTGTGAATGTCTGATGATTCTGAAATTTGTGCATTGATTTGGGATTACGAGTGTCCAACCCAGATGACAGATTAATATTTTAATTCTTAATAACTGAAGCTACTTTAATTTAATTTAAGCTTAATGTTTTAAATAGTTTGAATAATTTATGTTTATTTTTTAGATATATAAATCAATTTAATATTTGTTTTAATATTCAAGTATCGAATTGTGATTAAAATAATTTGAAAATAGTACAAACCTTCCAAAGTTTTTAAAGTTCAATTCCAATTAAAGTCCAGGGGATAAATCAACTTATAATATTAGGTCGTCCAGGATGATATTAGTGGGAATAAAGTCAACTTTTATTGATAATTTATCAATACAAATATTTATGTCATTCATCAAAGTATTCACCCATATTATCGACCCACTTTGCCACTTGACCGGGAGATTTTTGAAGCTATTTGAATAAAAATTTAGTGGGCGAGAATCTATAAATTTCTAGAAAGTCATTTTTACTACACCTTCGGAATTGATTTTTTTTCCTATCAAAAAGTTGTTCAAATTGAGGAAGAAATGGTTGTCAGTTTGAGAATGAAGGACTATACAGAAGTTTCAACTCAAGTTTCGGTAGTTTAGTTACAGTCTTAAATGCAGTATGTTGTTGTTGAATCTGATTTCCGGAGACTGAGCTTGAGCACCTTCAAGCCAATAGGAATGCACAGTAGGGGAAAAATGGGGATTCTCCCTCAGACCCCCCCCCCGGGGGGGGTCGTTACTAGTTACC
>MQRK01226679.1:7691-26280 GCA_001938485.1 Girardia tigrina
GAAATGAGCAGGCTTTGTCCAGGTAGCCAGCTCGCAGTGCATTTGCAACGCAGGTGTTAGTGATCTTATTCCAAGAATTCTTTACCCAGTTAACAATCTCTGGCAGTCTGGGCTTCCCAAAGTTCCCACGTACATTTCTTTCCATTCGGTTTTCAATGTAGTCATTGATTTCTCCACGCAGATAGTCCTTGAACGGCTTGTTAATGGCGATATTGAGAGATGGACCACAGAAAACATTATTGCTGCTCCAGCAGAGGAGAACTGTAAGCCCAAACAGCCCGGTATGTTGGGACTTGTAGTCCTCCTCAGCTGCATCTTGCGGTTACAATAAGAGCTGCAGAGAATCTCTTCACACCTCCCCTCCCCCTTCTTGGTCTCTCTCTGTATGACCAGCACTGACCTTTTTCCGGGATGACACAGAGCCAGTGACACCTGTCGACAGACTGATCAAAACGGCGCTGTCTCTTCAGTCGGAGGGGGAGGGCACTGGCCTGGCACCCCCCCCAGGGTGCGGCCGGCACCCCCAGCCCCACTCTTTGTACCGCACGTCACTGGAGGCAAATCCACCCGTGTTTCCCCGAAAGTAAGACATATGTCTTACTTTCGGGGTACGGCTTATATTAGCTGACCCTTCTGAAACTCCCGATACGTCTTACAATCGGGGGTGTCTTACAATCGGGGAAACACGGTATTTCAGTAAATTCATTTATTTCAAATTTTTATATCTGCAAAATAAAGATTTTGGTGTCAATTTGAAAGTATTTATGTGTTAGTATAGGATTATATTCATTCATGTTGATCAAAGGGTCCATGATATAAAACTTTTTGTTTTCGTTCAAATATGATACAACTTGTACTTAGGTAAGATTAATTGAATTATATTCTGTTATTCAAAAAGCTAGTTAGTATATTAATGTTTTGAAAAAGTAAAATAAGATATAATATCTGGGTGATGATAATTCCCATTTGGGTATAAACCATTAAGACTTTTCATTTGTTTTTTAAAAAATATATCCAAAAGTAAATACATTCGTCTGACAGAAAGAAAAATGCTTTTCTCCTCTAAGATTACTAATACTAATTTTAAAAAGTTAAAATAAATTATTTAATTAAAATAATTAATTATCTTTTAAAGTTTATATATAAATTATATAATAAAAACTATTATTTCTATTTAAATATTATAAAATAATTTAAGCGATCCAGATTTATTTATCTGAAAAATAATCTAATTTTAATTGATTATAATAATTAAGAAAAATTGATTATATAATTATTATTTAATTTAAATGAATTATTCACAAATTTGGCTCTAAATAAAGTACATCAGTTATTTTACTATGTTAAAAGTTGTCAATTTTTAGGTAACAAAATAAATCGTCACTCAATAAAACTTTAATTACAGATTTTGCCAAAGTATAAAATATAAATATAATAATCATTATTATACATTGCAATTAAATATATAAATAATTTGATTATTTAATAAAAATTCTAATATATTGTAGTGTCTATCACAACACTTCTCTTTTTTGTAAAGGTTTAGTTAATCTTTATTTCTATAAATCACTATTCCTCCTTTATTTTTCGATTTAGCAGCTCGATCTTTCATTTCCACAGTTATCACACTTAAATCTTCATACTTATATGTATTTGTTGGTTTAGATGTTTTGGATACCGACAACGTTGTTGTTACTGGGTTCTGCATTTGAAATGCGACATTATAAAAATTATATAACTTTTCATTTAATTAAAATATGCCATTTTTAATAGATTTACATTAAATTGGTATGTTTATAAATTTTTTAAAATTTAAAACTCTATTTTTTCATTATTTTAGATTTACCCATGACTGGAAAAACAAACCTGAAAAATAACATTCGTGAAAAAAATATCTCATAGTTTGAAGGTGGTATGCTGGCAGCTGCAATCGCCACCACATTTAACGTCCAAAAAGCAACTGTGTAGCGTATCCTAAAAATATACTGATACTGGGAAGGTCTGAGCTAAAGTTAAAAGTGACAATAATTTCAAACGCCTAACTATTAGGCCCTAATACCATATGTAAGTGAACTAGTTCAAAGCTTGATTGAAGAAGATTGATCAATATTTTTGAGCAGTATAAAACGAAATATCAAAGACATATTTGATATTGACTGCTCGATTTCGTCAATCCATTGGCATTTACAGTAGTTTGCTTACACAGTGAAGCGAATTACTTTATTGCCTCTTACTCGTAAATCAGAGGACCAGATAGAGCACAGATTACAGAAAGCGATCATCTAAAAGATCTTTTTTTAGATGAAGATGGATTCAGTATAAGTTTACGCAACAGATATGGTCATTCTCAGAAGGGCCAACCTGCTATTCAAAGGGTGCAAGCAATTAGATGCGAAAATATCAATATTTGCTGTGCAATAAGCAAACATTTTTTTATGATAAAAAACAAAACTACGTCTATAATACAATGATTTTTATAATGGACAATGTTCCTATTACGAATTAAAAATGATAGGAAAATTTTTAAAAAAAATGTTAAATTAAATATGTACAAATTAAAATTTTTATATAATTAAATATGTAACATTTTAAAAAATATATTACTAAAATTAAGAAGATCTAATTAAATTGCTAATAATAATATTTTTTTGAGAGTTTTAAATATAATATAAAAAGTAAAATGTAAAATTTTTATATGTGGAACGATTTTTAAAAAATTAATAAAATTAAACAAAACGATTAAATATTTTAAATGTTATCGTAATTTAAAATTGATTTATAAAAGTAATGAAAAAAGTCAGATATGAATATTTATAAGTATTGTTATTTATATCGGTTTAAGATTTATAAAACAAATTGTTTCTCAAAAAAATAATAATTTTGTTTAAATATTAGATTTAAACATTTTTTTTGTGGTATAATAAAAGTTTTGATGTCCGAAATATCTCATAGTAATAATTCTGACGATTTTCCAAGAGCCTTTACTAGTTCCATTTCATAAATTATTGTCAGTTATTGGAAAAGCTGAGTCTGCAGAACATAAGATCTGTTATCTGCCCCTTTATTCGCTATTCCTAAACTCCGTTGAAAATATGTTTTCAAAGGTTAAGCAATATGTGAGATCATTAAGGCCCAACAGCAATCAACATCTATTGCAACTAATTGATTTGGCTTGTAACTCAGTTATGTCTGGAGAATGCGAAAATTATTATCGACATATGTTGAGCTTCATACCGAAATGCATTAATCGAGAAATTATCGACAATGAAAATTAAAATAGTCAGAATCAAATGGTTTTTAACTTTTCAATTGTGTTTGGTTATAATTTTTTTTGGTTGTCTAACGTGTTATTTTAAGTCAAATTTTAAAACATAGTAAATATTATATTTTTTTGTTTATTTCGAATTTCAACTTAAGCAGTGTTCATTTCATCTGAAAAACCATGTAATACATATCCGCATATTTCACGAAGGTTTATCAAGATTTTCTCGTTATACCGCAGAGACCACATTTTTAAAATTCCTCAATTTATCATAACTGTGTTTTTTAAATCTACTTATTCAAACAAATATTAATTTGTAAATAAAAATTATGCGATTTAAATATATTTATATTTATATAAGTAGTCAAAGTTTAGGGGCCCAGAGACCCCAACGAGAGTACCAAACCCATATTGCAATTTACGAATTTAACCGTCAATTACTTTTTCAGTGTCTGTAAGTTGTTTAGCCAATTTTTCATTTCACTGTCAGTCGTGCAGCTGCTAGTAACGTAAATTTTGGCATTTTTTAATCATACATGCACGGCGTGTGATATTCATCTCTGGTGGCGACGGCGGAGAAACTCGGTCAGTCTTGGGTTCTGGTTGTAATATACAACTTTAGTAGATTAATTTAATAATGATGTCATTGTTAGAAGTTAAAACTCATAAGCGAAAACTGACAATTTATTTAGATAAAAAAACATTTGGTCATAGGCTGTAAGACATTTTTAATTTAACACTTCAAATGGCAATGAAATTTCAGCAATTCTCGTTGTCATTCATGTGAATAGAATGCACTACGATGCTACTGCACTTTGGCAGTACGTAACAATTCTAGATTTGAGTAAATTTGAGTCAATTATAAACGAATACGAGTAACATGTTGGCAGTTGAATGTTGATCACGAATCATTTGAATTTTTAAATGTTTGTTTTTCTGTCAACTGTTGTTGGTAGCTTGCTAATATTTGTAAATTTGTAACACAATACTACTATACATTTATCTTTTTATCGTGGGACCCTTATGCAGTTGACTATATATATATATATATATATATATATATATATATATATATATTAGGTCGTCAAGTATGAAATTCGTAGAACTAAAGTCAAAGCTTATTGATTATTTACCAGTGCAAGTATTTATGTCATTCATCAAAATATGCACCCAAATTATCGAAAATTATTATTTGAGAGGCAACTTGTTGAAGCCAGAATCTATAAATTACTGGAGGTTACTTCGCTTAAATCTTCGGAATTAAATTTTTTTATATCAACATGTTGTTCAAATTGAAGTAGTCAGTTCTGGCTATGTTTCATGAGTAGGGAGATTGATGCAGAAGTTCCAACTCAAGTTCCTATAGTTTTTCAAGATCTTAAGTACAATATGTGGTTTTGCATTGTCATGGAGCAGATAGGAGTCAATTCGTTTACTAAACACGGATGTTTTTCTTTCAGTTTCCGCGACCTATCTTCCAATTTGTTGCAGTAGACAGCTGCTATGATCGACGAATCAGGTTTCATGAAGTCATAAGGGATTACATCTGCGGCAGACCACCAAATACTTACTAGCATAAACGACTCATAAATATAAGCCAATGAGTCTCTCTATAAAACACTGTGGTTCTTCTTTTTTTTAATATTTTGCTACAGACCGAACCAGAATATAATTGCGTGTGGTTAGTGATTCGAATAAACTTTGAAACTCAAATTGATGGAAAGAAATCGTAATTATCATAATTTTCATTGAAATTTAATATTTGATAAATCTATTTTTTGAATACCTCTAAATTTACTTCTGAGTAATTGTTTTCATTATAGAAAGATATCAGACACATTCTTAATCAAACACAAAACACGCGAGGTTCTTCTAATAAATTAGGATGATAGATAAATAAAAAATACTGTTATTTTATTTTTAACCACATGCAATGTATCTACACATTAGAGATTTGTTGTGGTTAGTCTTAACTGTCGTAATGATAATATATGATGTACGACTGCTTTAATATGAATTTACCCAGTTCATCATTTGATAAATACATATCCTCTTCCTGATACATATAAAAATTTCAACTGAGTAGGTGGTTTTTATTCTATATTTGGACTCGAATTCATTTTATACACTCTTATCCGAGTCATGTACGGATACTCTTGCTTATGTAAATGTCTCTGGCGGACGCCCAATAATACTTGTTAATCAATCCAAGAACATCTAAGATTAGGAGTGATGTTGGTCAACGAATAACTCAAGTAATATTAATGAATGTAATTGAAATCGTAAAAGATTGTCAAATATGTAAAAGAAAGCTTTGCTAATGTAGAAAAATTGATGTTAATTCTGTCTGATAACGACAAACTTTGAAATAATTAAAATATTTTTTACAAATTATTTTCTTTTAATATCCATATTTAAATAAATTTTCATAGAGATAATAATAGCGAAATTCCAGGTCTTACTTTGAGTACAGAGGATTCATGGATGAGATGGAATGATTGTTTTCATCTAATATTTTTTGGTCACTGACGAAACATTTTAGGATCTCGAGTTCTGAGTAAGTTCCTGAAGAATTATTTCCATTAATTTATGTGAATATTTATTAATCTCTTAGAATTATTATTAAATTAATAATTAAATAATGTATTTTTCCAGACTCAAATTGATATGATCAGTATTTATAATACTTTTGTTGGTATTTAAAATTATTTTTGTTAGTATAATATAAATATTTTGGTCAATATCATTATTAGTTTGGATAATAAATTAAAAAAATAGTCAGTAATATTTATATTATTGAAAATAGTCAGTATAATAATTAGATGATTTCAAGAATTTTTAAAACGCAAATCCCATACAAAAACGCATATCGTTCTTTCTCTGTCTTCATAAACAACATAAAATCGCTTTTTCAAAGGTTTTATTTGGTCACTTAATATTTTTGCTCGCTTTTACTGGGTATAAATGTTATTATCTGGTTGATAAAAACTAAAAATAAAAGCTTGTTGTGATCAAAATTTTAAATTTTTAATGCTTGATGTTCCGTCAAATATAAGGTGACCAGATATTTAGATAGGCAAAGCGGGACAACTCTGAAGGAGTTCGGGTATTTTATTCGTATATTTCTTTCTAAAATTTCTTTTAAGGTTAAGGTTGCTGATATACCTTTTGTCATCAATATAAAATATGAAAACTACGAGTATTTTAAGCTAAGTTTAAGAAAATGTATGCATTTATAAAACATTCAAATAAATTCTTTACCTTAATTTTATATGGTAAGTAGCAGCTTTGTAATATTTATTTGTTTAATTAGCTTGCTATCACGAAGTATGAACGCGAAGTGTATCATATTAGAGACAAATACAATGTAACTGAGTAGCGAAAGCAACATGTTAGTCGTCGTAGCCCGTAGGATTCTTTGAACACAAAACAATGATTATCATAAATATATAAATTTAACTTAATTTTAAAAGTCGGGAAAGAATATTTACTACAAATATAAAGGGTTAAAATAAAACTGCTATTAATCATTAAAAATATTAATTTGATTTAATCATTTCAAAATTTCAAAATAATATTAATAAAAGTATTAAAAATTTACAATAATAATAAATTAAAAATTTGAATATTAAATCTAAATTTAAATAAATTAGTTTCAGATTATAAGAAATTAAAATATCGATCATCCATCTGATTAGGAGAGGCACAATCCCAAATCAACACACAACATTTAAACATGCAAACACTAGAGAAAAACATCGACACACCAAATATTCCTCACGCTGAAAATTACACGTCATTTCAAATGTCACAGTTGTAAATGAGTTATGAATCATAACTTATGATCGACACTAAATATGGATTATTTGCTGATTAAAATTACAAAATTTCCTATAAATATAATCATAGTACATTGAAATTATTCATTTAATTCATGAGAAAAGGTAAATTTAAGTTTGTGGGCCTCCCATCTCTTTCAGTGGTATTGAGCCTAAGGCTCTTTAGAGGGTCCACCCAAACTAAAGTCCTTAAGGGCCCCCCGATAGGCTTCCTACGGGGTCAGCGGCCTTCCGCCTCTGAGCAGTCGGATTGCCAGTTATAAACGACCAGCCATGGAACTTGGTACCATGGCCATATATACCTCTGGCTGTTACGGTGGACGCGTAACAGCCGCGAAATGGGCACTTGAACTCTCCTCTTGCTGTCGAGTAGTCGATATTGTTAGTGCGGCTCTTCTTCGGTATCGTCATTTGTCTGTATCCTCGGAATACTCACAGTTGCGTCCGGTAACTGAGAGTTGGATTGATTTGATTTCGGCTCTTCCTCGTTCTCTCTTTCAAAGTTTTCTTCTCTCTGGGCGTTGGATGTTGGCGGTTCTTGGTGATTCTTCTGAATGTGAATCCTTAGGAATCCAGCAGTTTTGTATTCCTTCGGGTAATGTTGGCATTGGTAGTTTCCTTTCTTCTGACGTGCCTGGGCTTTCTTCTCTCTTTGTTTTCGCGGGATTTGGCCTGCTCCATCGTGATCTCTTCTAAGATGCCTGTTCAATTCCTTCACTTCTGCATACTGTCTATGACAGGCATCCATCGGGCAGCTGCGTTCTTTTAAACGAGGTAACACCAGTCTCAGTGTTTTCTCGTCCCCATTTCTTTGAATTCTTCTCAGTCGGAATATTTTCTCGATCTTTCCATCCATCTTCAGTAGATTCTCCTGCAAAATGTCTCTCTTAAATTCCCCGAAACTGTACTCGGCTCCAAAGAGCCAGTGAATGTCCACTCTGAGAAATTCTACCAGATGTTGCTTTCTCCGACCGCTGATCTTCTTCCCTCCGATGAGTTCGCATCCACTGATCTGTTTGACGATCTCCGGGCAGTCTCCTAAATCGATTTTCACATTGTGAATAATTCTTCTTCGCACAATGATATTCATTGGGCTTTGCAGTCCAATGGATATCTCATCCATCCTGATTCTTTCAGCTTTTGATATCCCTAGAGTTCGCCGTGTGCACAGATTGTGAAATGCTTTCAGCTTTTTCACGTGTGCTTCGTTTGTTCTCCAGTTTTCACAGCTGTAGTAAACCACCGGGAATATACAGCTGTTAATTATGTTCTTCTTGTTCCGGAGAGACAGCTTGTTGTTCTTCAACACTGGTCTGATCGTTCGTAGTTTCGCTGTCCCTTTCTGAATCCTGGCCTTGATATCCGTACCTGAGTTTCCCCTACACTCAATTATCGATCCCAGGTAGCAGTAATGTATTTTGCTTCATTGAGATTCAGGATCTTCGTTTTCCCAATGTTTATTTTGAGCCCCATATTCAAGAACGCAGTGTTGAGACACGTGAGAAAAAATATTTGCGTTTGTACTGAATTTTTCACTTTTATTTTTAGTCGTACATGTATTTAGTTTTAATGAGGCTGTACAATGAAAACAGTACAAGAAAGAAATTGAACTACTTTAAAGTATGTCTAAATTAATTTATCTATATAAATTTTTTAATAATTTTATTTAAATTAATTTGTTTACTTTAATGTGCGTTTTTGTTTTTCATGAACATATCTTTGTTCCTAATGTGGAAGAAGTGAAACATTTTGCTTATCTCCAAATATACCTTAGGGTAGGGTTTAGCAAAAAAGACACTGTCCAAACCAAGAACACAAAAGTTAATCGATAAGATAAAACAACATATATATCTTGAAAAAATCGTCTTTTGTATTTATCGTTTTAATTATCATATTCAGACTGCTTCATATAATTTGTTCATTTAGAGTTACATTATTAAAATCAATTATTATGAAACATACAATATATACATACAAAAAATGAAAAAAACGTTCTTCATAAATATGTTGGTCTTTGATTCGACGATGACAAATTCAGGGCATTCTCGCAACTAATATATAGAGTTTTTCTGTCGCAGTCAAAAAAACAAAAGTTAAATAATTTTAATGGCGAATTACCTTTATTTTATACGAGATATGTTGATGACACTTTTCTTATATTTAAAGGTGAAGATAATGTCTCACGCTTTTTAGAGTTTGTAAACGATCTTCACGCTAATATAAAGTTTACCTTTGAAATGGAAAATACTAATAAACTATCATTTTTAGACATAAATTGAAAGAATGAAAGATAAATATCAGACTCGAATATATCGAAAACCAACTGATACCGGTTTGTACAGTTGTCCAAACAGTTTTCCTGACCCAAAATACAATAGGAACATGATTGAACGTTTGGTACATAGAGTCTGGGGTTTAACATCTTTGAGATATTTGATAATGAAGTTGATGAACTTCATAATAGGCTTTCTAAAAATGGATTTAATAAAAAGTATTTAAATAATATATATATATATTTCTTTAATTTAAATTGTTTAATTCCGATATTTTATAAAACTGTGATTAGATTTATGAATGATATTAAATAAATAATTTGTTTTAATATTACATATTTTAACGAATCAACGTGTTTTTTTATGTTTAATGAGCATATTTATAAATAGATTATTATTCAAAATTTATATTTTAAAATTAGGATTAAAATGTCAAGCTAAAATTGATCTCAATTCAAATTTACATTAAAATAAAAATTAGGTTAAAATTATCGAAAAAATATTTTTAATAACGAAAATAAATTAAAACCATCAAACTATTTTAACCCAATGTAAATAGTAAAAAATTATTATCAATGAAATTATTGTTTATTTTTCTGATAAAATTGTTTTATTTGAACAAGTGAATTTTTGTTACAAAAAACAGAACATTTTATATGATCAAAAATTTAATTTAACAGATGATTTTTAAAAAATCAATGTTCTATATAGTTATTCAAAATCAATTGTTGAGAAATTGACCAAAGAAACAATTGATAAATTATTAATAAACCGATTAAAAATTATAAAGAAGAACCATCAACTTGAAAATACACATTAAGCATTCCATCTTCCAAAGGATTTAGTTAATTTAAACGTTCAATTTTAAAATGTGTAAATAATGTCGTTAATTTAAAAATAATATCAAATAAAATCCAAAATATATTTTGTAATAATTGTCCAACCCGATTTGGATTATATTCGGATCTTGTATATCAATTTACATGTAATGGGTGTAATGCCAAATAAATTGGAGAGACATTACGTCACATCTGTAGGTGGATGCAAGAACATGGTCGTAATGGGAGTGGGTGTAATATTACAGAACAAAGAAAGGGTTGTAATTCGATCACAAATATAAACATAAATAATTTTAAAATGCTGTGTACTCGTTTTAAAAACTATTGAGAGAGGGTGACCTGTGAAGCACTATATATCAGAGTACGGGTCTCTCAAAAACCTTTTTGAGCATGTTTAGAGTACAAAAGTGTTGTATCTCAGAGGAAGATCTGAGGCAAGATTTAAAAATAGGATTCAATTATTCGAGTTTTTTTTCTTATACGAGATATATTTCTTCATTTTGTGTTTATTCGAGTTCATATTAAAGTTCAGTTTCTTTCTCAAAAAAGGACTGGTCTCAACCGTCCCACAGGTCAAGGGAAAATTGTTCAAGGAATCGTCGCTGTGCTTCGTCACAATCTGTTTCTTAAACGCACTCGTACTGCAATATCGGATAGCAATTGATCGGATCGAATTGATTAGTCGAAAAGAGATTGATTTGATTAAAAGAAAATTCATTGAAATTCGATTTCGCGGGAACAATTTCCCCATTGACACTCTCGGTTTCGGAATAATCCTTGGACGAATTATTAACGACGTGTATCCACGAATCGGAATGATCGGAATTTGTCACGACAAATTCTTTATATTGTTTGTAGAATATCGAATTAATATTTTTAATGCAGCGCGATTTTGAGTCAATAATCGAATGAGATTCGTTCAGTAATTCACTTTTTTCACATTTATTTTGTCTAATTTTCGATTGATAATCAATGAATGAATTTCTTTCATTTTTTGCCGAAATTTATGTTGATATTCATATTAGACAATGCTAATGGGCGAATTTTGTCATCGATATTTCTCACTCGAAAATGCGATTTCAAATGATTGTGAAGTGCCGTTAAATTCGGTTTACCGTTTTTATTAAACGCAGTTTTAATTCGATAAGAATTTCTTTTACTATCCGATTTAAATTTACAACAGAAAAATCCGTTTTTAGTATCGATTTTATTTTGTAATACAACAAAATCCGAATTGATTCGCAAATGAAATTCGATAAATTTTTTGCGCTCGTTTTTAACTACAAGTTGAGCGATTTCTTCCGGAGCCCGAATAATTCCGATTTCGTCCTCGAGTGAAACATGATCGAATATTTCGATCAATCGATTGAGATTATCGGTTAAAATGACTTAATCGTTGTAATAAAATTCTTTTGTTATTGATATCATTGGAACATGTCGAAAATGATAAATAATTTAACTCGAATATGAAATATGATCAAAAATTGAAAGATTCGCAAAATTCTTTATTTAGTTAATTGAAAATTTTGACAAATAGTCACGTAGTCAACAGTACTTAAAATAATACATTAAAAAAATTTTCAAAATTTGTTAAAATTTTAATATTTTTTTAATTGTAATTCTGATAAATTTTTACTATTAAGAACACCAATTTGACTTTTCATATTTTTATTCACACAACAATTTGGATTGTCCTTAAGACCATCCTTGTCAAAGCTTTCGTACGATTAAATTCTAAATTAAATTGATTAATGAATTAATACTTATTATTTTTAGAAAACTGAGACAAATAATTTATTAAAATATTTACTCAAAACTTATTGGATAGAAATTAAAATGATTATTAATTATTTTAAAAATATTAATTTGATTTATTAATTAAAAATTGTAAAAATTAATTAACTTATTTAAAATTTTACCATTATTTGAATTTAAAAATAAATTTAAATATTACATATTTTTAGATAATAAGAATTCAAATATTAATCATCCATCTGGGTAGGAGAGACACAATTATAAATCAATATGCAACAATCAAACACAAAATATCAAACATTCTAAATATTCCTCACATTTACAATACACATTCAAATATCAAAACACACAAAAACAATTCATTTACATTTCAATATACAAATCGAAAGAAATATACACAATCAATTTATTGTTTCTGATTCATGTAATAACTGTTTTAAATATTACTCAACAAAAGAACCATTTAACAATGAGTCGAATTAACAATTATTTGATTGTAACTGTGATGTTAATTCACAGACTTTTTTTGTTAGAATTGATTATAAGTAATATATTTTGTTGATTTTCATTATCGAGGTTTTTACATTTGATGGTTTTGAGGTGTTTTTGATTTAAATAAATTCATATATTTATATATAATTATTTTAGTTATTTATTTAAATTACTTCTTTTTTAATTAATTATTTTATTTAATTTATTTATTTACTTTAAATTTATCATTTTTATTTATTATTTCACTTATTTAATTTAATTTTACTTAATTTTATTTATTTAATATTTTAATTTAAATTTGGCACCGGTTTTTTTAGTAAACTTCAGCTTTAAAAATAATTTTAAGAACTTTTGTTAAATGAGATAAAGCCTTATTATATAGAAGAAAAACTTTTTTCATGTTCTGATCCTCATTCTTGTATTCACTCAAAAAATGCATTAAAGCTTATACTGGTCGTCCGAAATGCGATGTTTAGGTTGTATCAACCCATCGTAAACAGCGCGCTTTTGGTTCTATAATTTACATAGAATGACCTTCTAATCCTAGATATTCGACTTTGGTGTCTTTATTGAGATTAATAATAACCATTCATCGAACATAGACATAAGTAATCTTTCCTGTATCGGCTTTGAATCAGTTGCTGATATACAGTTCATACATCACCCAAAAAACTTACTTGTGAATCATTCCCATGTATTTCAGTCATATGGAAACTATTTGTTGCGGAACTCCTAATGATTCTACAATCTCCGCTTATGTGAGGTTCTTATCTTCATTGAGTAATTGTCTTAGAATATTTTTGACAGTCCAGAGCAAGGTTTAACTTGAAAGCTAAATTACCACTTTTCTTTAAACGTTAAAACCATTCCTTACATAATTAATCAGTTGGAGCATTGTTACCATAAACATCTTTTATTATTTGACGTGTTTCAACGTCATGCGCCTTCAATTTAAAGCAAACATCTAAAACCACCCACAAAAACTGCTTATATTACTCAATGTTTTACACTTTCAACACAATAAAAATATTTATTTCTATAAAATTCAAAACGATATATTGATATATGTGCTGCATTAAAGTATCTGAAATCAGATGTTACTCTGAAACATTCGAAACATGAAGAGCCATGTTTTAAAACTAATCGAGACAAGCAAGGAAGAAGACAAGATTGGAAGCATAATAGATCGAAGAAGGTTGTGCAATATGGGATAAATGCCGGGAATTACTTTTTACATATGTATCTCCTCTCAATCCTGGTGTTAAAAAGATATGATAAAAACTTATTTAAATCCCATTTACGATGATAGTAGTAAAATTAATTAAAAACTTAAATATCAACTATTTTATGGAGATATATTTTGTCTCTTCCTCGTGCCAAAGAAAAAAAACCAAAGTGTTTCATGTCAAAATTAAACATCACTATTAATATACTAAAGACTACAAATTGTTTTCATAAATATCCATAAAGCATAAATTTCAATACAAAAATAAAAATAAAATATATAAAATAAAATTGAAAATATATTGTTTTTGATTAAACAAGAATAATTTATTTGAAAAACCAAACAATTTTTCACGTAAATATTAATGAGAAATTTTAATAATTTACTTTCATTTTAATTTAAATTTTAAATTGATTAAAAAATCAATATTAATTCACATTTTAATAATTTATAAATGTTTGAAGAATGTAACACTTTTTAAAGAGAAATTCAACAATTGTTTTCAGTTGGAAATCGTTTTTGTTAATTTTTTACAGTTTTCTAAATTCAGGAAAATTTTGTCGCCAACTTTCTGGTTGTAAGTGTTAAAGGGTTTTTAATAGGAAATTTATCAATGACGTTTTATTGCCGTTCTGAAAATTTAGCATAAATCTACTAAATTATTTGTAGTATTCGCTTTTATAAAATTAAAAATGAAAAAAGCATGAATATCTACATAAATGTATATACATATAAATTAAATATATTAAAATTCTATATAAATTATTTACAACAAAAAAATTAATTTTGTTTAAATATTAACAAATGAAGAACGTTTTTAAAAAAATTATCATAATCTCACAGAATGTTGGTGGCAAAGTGACTCTTCTAACAATAAAGATAAATTAACTAAAATCTTAAGGAATTGTGTGTCGAACTCCTATTTGGATCAGTGGAATAAGCAGAATAGTGCTGGTAGATATTCAGTGGCTCTATCACAATCTGCCTACTCTACCTCACCAATATATAACGGTCGACTCACAATTGCTGAATGGCAATATATTCATCAAGCACGCTCATACACTATGCCTGTTAAGTGCAGACCGGGTGTAATCATTTGCATTCCCTGTCGACGAGGCTGCTCTAAAGATGAAACTCTTGCTCATATGTTGGTAGGCTGTAATTCCTTGAGTAACTTCTGGAATGCACGACACAACGCTGTGCTTGATATCTTCGCTACTGAGATCAAAGCACACTCGGGTGGGGTAGTACATGTGAATGAAACCTGTCGGTATGTTCCTTCCACGAAGCGTGTTGATTTGCAAATCTTCTTTGAATCAAAAAATACTTTGTTCCTTCTTGACGTAAAATGTCCTTATGATCCCATGCACTATCTTGAGAATGCTGACCGAAAGAATGTGAACAAATATTTCCCCTTAATGTTGTAAATCAAAGATGTATGTGGTTACAAAGTCGTCCTTGACACAATCATTGTTGGTGCTCTTGCTGCATGGTGGACCCACAATGAGGACATCCTAGACGACCTTAATTTATCATTTAGAAAAAAGCCATAGCCAATGCTTGCGTTGAGTCAAACATTCGTTGGTCCTGCCGACAATGGGAAGCCTTTCAGGACCCTCGAGAACAGAACACGCACAGACATGAAGATGTGATGCACGATCCAAATGCCGGCATCGAAGTCCTTCAAGAAGGGCTCATTTTTGATGAGTGTGACCCTGAATCTGTGTTTGGAGAGGATCACGGGTTATGGTAGTTGTATGTTTAACATTCTGAGGATTTATATTAGTATTGGGATCAAGATTTTGAATGTTTGTGTTAGATACAATGACCCAACTTAAGTGTGTTCACTTGAGTTGAACTGCTATGTATGGCAGATGTGAGAGTTTTTATGTATGTTGGATCCCAAGTTCTATAACTCAGTTTGTTTGGCATCACGATTGCTGTCTTCTGTGTTTCTGCTTTGAACATAGAAGAAGATGAACGCTTGCAATTGTGGGCCCACGAGTGCTGGTCTGCTCTCCTGCTCCGCAAAGTTCCAGCGATGATAATTAGGACCCAGTCTCTCTTTTTCTTCTTTGACCCACTTCACCTTCTACTCAGAAAATGTGCCGTAAAGCACTAAAACTAAATTGTTACAAATCACTGTGTTTACAATAAACATTTTGCAAAAAAATATTAATGAGTCAATCTCGTCTTCATTTTTTATTTAAAGAATGGAAATCGTAATTAAAATCTAATTCAGAGCATAATTATGTGGCTTCGGATTCAACTCTTTAATCCCCACAGCTTTTTTTATTATTTTAAGCACATTTTCAGAAATTCACATAAATTATCGAAAATTGATTTTTTGTACACAATATTAATACGAGCGAGAGCTCTGGTTTACCGATCAACAATGATGATAATTACTAACGGGGGCTGTCTCTCAAGATACGGTCTCTGTCCTCTGATTGCTGCGCGTTTCACTATTTTTTATTTTTTCATCTAAATTAAACTTAACCATCTAAAAAATTAACTTTTTCCTGTAATAACTTGTTTTCAAATTTTTATGTGAATGTGTTGATTAAATGTTAATAAAGAAAAGTAAAGCAATCTCAATTTTAAATATCTTCAATTAATATACAGTGCACTCCGTATATATCGAAGACGGATAAATCAAATATACGGATATATCGATGATATGTTATTGTAACGACTAAATATCAGTGCTTAGGTAATGGAAGGTGATGGCTATATGGAACTACGGCTATGCCGAAGTTTTTTTAGCAAATGCCACTTCGATATATGTGGAGTCCACTGTATACATAACACATAATGAAATAAAGTAATAATTAATATCTAATGAAATTCAACTCTAATAAAATAATATTTTTTTTAGTTTCTATATATACTTATTTTTATCATATTATAAATTTGGGGAAAATAATAAAATTAGCTAATTAAAACATGTTCAACGTTATTCTTTTAAATCATACAAAATGACATTCATATATTATATTTTGCGGCGTCGAAAGGAATTTGATTTTCAAAGACTTCGTTGAATCTGATGCCTTGTTTAACAGTAAATACTATATCACTTTGTAACGAATAACTCGAAAATTTGGAAATTTCAGCAAAAGTAATGATCACAAACTTAGCTCGTTCGACTCTATTGTAAAGGTTCACCAATCTGGGTTTTCAGATAATGATTTGTCTCTTCAATATATGAATTTATGAAATTGTAACAATTAAATACATAGACAGGATTAGATTTCATTGTACAGTCAGTTCTCCATTTCACTGTAAGAAAGTCTCTTTATTTCAATGTTAGTGGCACACTCCTTAAGGTGGTAAATATTTTATAAATGGTGTTTCCTAAATTTCTTAATCGATTTTCTAAAATTCAACGATCATAATTATATATAAATAAATGTAAAAATACATTTTCATCAATCAAATTCTAGGTTGTCCAAAACGTACTGTAAGAACTTCTTGTAAACAAAATCAAAACGTTAAAGATGATGATAAACCATAGATTTCTTAATTTTAAGTCCAGCTACCAAATCTCGAGAACTTGATGATGTTTTGGCGTCCAAAGCAACTTGAAAGTTTTCATTGTCTCACTTAAATGGTTGAAAAGAACGAGACTTGTCCTTAAGACTTATGTCACTAAATTCAATAAAATTGTATCAACTTGCCACCTTTGCCTTCTGCATTACAAATTTCGTTTTTGTTATCTCATGTTGAAAGATTTCATTTCCAGCAATAGTGGATCCAAAATTGAACTTCGAATTTATCGATTGTCATTTGAGGTGTGATGATGAAAGAAGTGATCTAAATCTTAAGACAATTATTACTTAAATAGTGCACTTTGAAGATTGAAAAGAGAATTATAAAAGGGGGAATGTTTCGTAACATAACATAAACTTCGGGACGACCTATTAAAATCAAATAAATTAATTTGAATTCTTCCCGAAAATAAAAATTAAGGAAATTAATTTTCTAAATCAATAAATATTTTATATTCCTATACATATGTGTTTTAATAATGTTTCTCAATAATTTATTTTTGTATAGATCGTCTTGCAATGTATTAATACAACCTTGATAGTCGGAAGATAAACACCTTAAAGCTCTCAAAGACCTTTCAACTTTATCATAACGTTTATTTGAACAATTATTTTACCTTGGGAATCAACGAGTGAAACATCCAATTTGATCTGATCATTGAAATTAACCAAATTCGTTTCGGCGTTGGTCTCGGGATTGATAACCCGCAAATCCAAGCTGAGCGAATGTTCGAAGGCGGAATCGACTGTTTGACTGCGTTAACGTAAAGTAATACAAATTTCATATTGTAACAAAAAAATTAAAAAGTTTACTTTTTTTGAAAACTCTTTGTGGTGATTGATTTAGTAATACAACTTAGAGGAAAAACAAAATCTTTTCCCGGATTCGATTTTATAGAATCGACAACGATATGAAGAGAAGCCGTATAACGGATGTTGTTTTTCTGTTTCCAAAAAATAATGCATTGATTAAAGTAAAAGTGTTTTTAAGCATTATTTTCTAAATATAAGTCATAGAGATATAAATTAAATTATTAGTTCAGTTTGTTTTATAAAATTAATTAATTTCTTTCTGTTTGTGTTAATTATAATTAGTAAACAATAAAAATATTATATTGATTAACAACTTCACCACAGGGAGCAGCCACAGGATCATGGTGGGATAACTTTGTAGGCATAAGTTATATAGGTATGAATGGTTTTTCTTATTGAAGCTCGTAACTATTAGGTGTATAACTTTGTTTTTTGGATTTTCTAAGAGATGGTGTAACCTTTGTAATAAGCATTATTTTACAGTCGTACGTACAGATTTTTAAAGTGCTGAAATCGAGGCATTAAAATTAAGTAGGTCATTGA
>MQRK01226684.1:29412-42745 GCA_001938485.1 Girardia tigrina
ATATCCCAACAATTTTGGCGCCCAACGTGGGGCACGATTTCGAAAAATATTAATTATTTGAAAAAATCTGAAAACCACGTTTGTTGGAATATCAGTGTGATTATAAGTTTAGAGCCGTTATACACGCAATAAATAGTACATTTGAATACAAGCAGAGTTGCACAAAAAACACAAGTAATATATACGTTAACATAAAATAATAAAAAATAGCGAATTTACGTACAATTATCACGAGAAGCATGTCTGACTTAGAGAATAAAGTTAAAACGCCTCAAATGAAATCATTAGATTTCTTACCATTAGAAAAGTTTTCAGGAAAACCTGAAGAATTTGATAAGTATTTTAAATATTACAAAAGCTATGCAAATGCAAGCGGTTGGGGAGAAACAGAGATGACTCGTAGATTGCCTCTTTATTTGAAAGGATATACCTTACAGGCTTTTAATACATTGGATCCTCAACCAACTATTGATAAAATTATCGAAAAATTAAGGCCAATTATAGTAATTGATGGCGAATTGAGTAAAATTTATGCGCATAACTTTAGAAATAGGAAGCAAAAACAAAACGAAAATGTTACTGAGTATTATTTCGCGTTGAAAGAATTAGCCGAAAAGGCATTCGGAAAAGAGAGTAAAATAGGATTAATTTTAACTGATCAATTTTTGAATGGCATTCACGCATATATTAGAGATGCACTGATCTTGGCAGATTATAAAAATTTTGACGAATTGATACAAAAAGCCCGACGTGTTGAATCAAATAATTTGAACAAAATTAAATCAATGGAAATAGGAGCGACAGGCCCAATATTTAAAAATGTAGATTCGAGGAATAATCAACAGTCCGGTGGCAGGGCTGATGGCGGTTCCTCAAATTGATATAACAATAACAATAACAGAAATAATTCTTACCAGAATGGTGGAAATAATTACCGAGGAAATAATCGAGGAAATGGACGAGGTTACAATAATAATCGTGGAAACAATAGAAATAATAATGGATATAACAGAAATGATAATAGTTATAATGGAAATAATAATGGATATAACAGAAACAATGGTTATAACGGAAGTAATAATGGATATAATAGAAATAATAATAATGGGAATAATAACGGAAACAATAATGGATATAATGGAAATAATAATAATGGGAATAGAAATAATAATAATAATGGATACAATAATCAAAAGAATAATGGATACGAGAATAATAATAATGATAATAGATATAATGATAATAGTAATAGAGGAAAAAATAATCAAAATCGAGGTTTTAACAGTAATAAAGGTAGAGCTAGAGTGAATCAAAATGGTGATATCCAATGCTATAGTTGTGGACAATATGGTCATACCGCTAGATCTTGTAAACAAAATACTGGGAGTTTTCAAAATAAACCCGTCTATGGGGTTGAGATCGAAGAATCGGACAATTTAAGAGAGCAAGCAGCCCAAATCGAGAAAGAAAGATTAGCTGCAAGTTATATTCCAATGGGATTATTGGAATTCGATGAAATTGGACAATTACGAGAAGAAATTGAAATATTAAAAATCCGACTAAAAAGAGAAAAGGAACTTCAGATCGGAGCGATCGAAGATAGAGCTACAAACGAGATAATTAAAGAATTAAAGGTAAACTTTCAGAATAATGTTCCAGATGAAGATAAAATAAAAGAAATATTGTTTGAATTATATGAAGTTAAAGATACGGGTGAATTAGAGCCCGCCCTATCTATGTTACGAAAGGAAATGTCAAAAATCTCTAGTTATAGAAATAATATATTAAAAATATTGGAAAAATATGGACAGTATGTTATCGCAAATAAAAGTTTACAAAAACCTCTAGAATTGTCAATAGTGGCCAACGATAATAATCCTCAAATAACAGAAATCCTAAAAATGCACAAGGTGCATCCATGTATTAAGGTGAATAAAATAATTAATAAAGTTAGAAAGGTATGGCCAAACCCATTAAGAGACATTGATGAAATATTATTGTATTATAACAATAATCAAATAGATAAAAACCAACATTTAATATGTGCAGGATTGACGTCCGAAAAGGAAAATGTTATAAAAGCCGTAGCCGTTTTAGACGAAATCAAGTTAAAGGGGAAGACTATTCCTCAGTTAGCAACTGATATAGATGAAGATATAATTAAAGAAAGTTCTGATGAGGAAGCAACCCAAACAGCTAATGAAGAAATTACAGACGAACTATTAGAAAAGTTATGGCAAGATGCGGATCAATCAAATAATGAGGATAATTTTAGAGAATTACTCCCAAATAATGAGAAAATAAGTGATAATTTCAAGGAAATATCATCAAATATAGCGGAAGCCGCAACTTCAACCAGAAGGCAAAGAGGGAGACCGAAGAAATATGAAAATGATCCACAATTACCTGTAAAGGATTCAAAAAGTCAATCATTGGCAAAATCGCTACGCCAAATAGCAAAAGGAGGAGATCCGAGTGAAACAAAAAATACTGAAATAGAAAATGTTATACACTGTTTATTAAAAGAAGTTGTAAAAGGAGATTATAATTTCGCGTTAATAAAACATGAAGGTATAAAAAGTATAATAAAAATAGCTCAAAGTATAAAAAATGACGTGTATCATGTAATTAAAGAAAACGAACGAGGTATAAATGATGGAGAAGTATTACGAAACCTATTGGCTATGACTCCTGATAAAAATCGAATAGTAACTGCCCTAGTATTCATTGTTATAAGAACACATGAAAAAATTATATTTCATCCTATGTATCAAGATACATACATAGGATTAGCGGTTTCACAAATTGAAAATTGGATAAACCCGTGGATACAATCTCGAGGCGGATGGAAAAATGCCCTTCGAGAGGATGATGAAACAGAAGAGGAAGAATCTGATACGGAAATTTTTAAAGAATTTAAAAAGATAATAAAACAGAAGAAAAATGTAAAAGATAAAATTAATTGGCCAGTAGTAATGATGATGATAATGATGATGTTTCAAGTAATAAAAGGAGCAGAGGGAATCACAGCATATGATTGCTCGAGACCAAAATTTGGACAAAAATATTCACTTCTAGATGTAGAAGAGTGTCCGGAAGCAAGTCCAATAAGTATAGAAGAAGCTCCAGAACAATTAATGAATATATATCAAGAATCAGATTTTGTTTTTCTAGAAGCAAAAGAATGTAAAGTAACTTACATAGAAACAGCATTTAGATGTGGGCACGGTGCAATGCCGATAAAACCTTCATATTATCCAGAACCAGCTAAACTAACAATTAAACAGTACGAAGAAGCATTCGTAACGGGAAAAATAAAGCCAGATAGTAATGACAAAACTATCGAGTTGGACGCAAAACCCGGAATAATATATAAACAGGATGTAAATGTTGCAGGATGGGTCACTCCAGAAGGAAATTGTGAAGGAAAATGGTATAGTTTTTGGGGAAGAAAAACTGCAAGAGATTTAGTAGTAAGGCGACAATATAAAACTGAATTAAGAAAATTTCAAGCAACATTTGATAGTGTCACTCGAAAAATGATGACACACCCATTTTGTCTTGCAGAGGACGAAAGTTGCGATACAGGCGAATCGATAATAATCTATAAGTTGGATAAAAAGGAATGTCCACTAACCCTACTTAAAACTATACAGTTTAAAGTTTTCCAAGGGTCAATATTTGATGAAAATATTAATGAAAATATAAGAGATAAAAAGAGAAAGAAAACATTATCAAAAAAGAAAAATACGCCGACATTATATATGTCATCAAAAGGGAAGAAATGATGAAGTTTATTAAAAAGGGTACAGCCATAAAATGTTCAAAAGTAGTAATTGAAACTAATTATAATTATATATCTGTCGCCAGAAGTAATCAAAGAATCACGAGATAAAATAAATAAAGTCGATGTGAAAACTTTATCTTACATGCATAATAAAATCGATTATTTATATCATAGTACACTGATGACAATACAACGACTATATTATGAGACAATTAGAGCTGATTGTCAAATAAATCGACAAATGTTACAATTAAAGATTGCATCAGCAAGTGTTAATCCAGAATTGATAACACCTATGCTATTTAATGAAAAGGGTACATTCGCTCGAGTCATTGGAGAAACTCAACAGATTTTTAGTTGTAAAGCGGTACAAGTTACGTTAGCTACAATAAATAAATGTACAAATGAATTATATCAAGGAGTTCAAGTTTTTCTCCTACCTATCACACGAATTTTAACGGATCAAAAATTTCAACCAAAAGTGATAGAAAAATGCACTAATATTCTAGATCCGATGTATCAATTAGATGAGGATAGATGGATCACCGTTTCAGATAGAAAAGTAGCTACAACTCCAGAAAAAATTAGAGATGACAGCAATAGATAGAAAATTACAGTTTCAAACTTTTGAAGATCTAGAAAAAGGTGGATTATATTCTCAGGAAGAACTAGAAGATGCAAGAAGACAAATGTTGTTTCCGATTCAAGTACAAAAAGTTGTTCAGATAATGGTAGACACAGTAACGGGAGGAAAATTATCTAGAAGACCAGATTATGAATTATTACTATCACCAGATCATTTTAAAAAGGCTGCGATGTCAACGTTAAAAAGTTTATGGGGAAATTTTCAAGTCCTAGGAAATATATTTTCAGGATTTCTCGGAATTTTTTATATTGTAATGGCTATAAAGTTATTATGCTCAGCATTATTGTCATTTAAACAGTTACATGCCGTGTTTGGAAGAACATGGAAATTACTTACATGTTTCTGTCCATTTTTTGCTAAATATTTAATTACAACTAAACACAACAAGGATATAAAAGTTTTAATAAAACATAAACAAATGGTGACAACAATTCCTATGGAGGAACCCGGTCACTCCTCGAGTAACAAAATGTACGAACTACTGCCAGAAAAACCAATCGAGGATGGACCATACAAACAGCCAAAAGAGACATTAAAAAATATTCAAGCTGACGCATGGAGAAAAGAACAAAATCATTTTTCATTCAATGAAATAGCAGCTATAGAAGAAATAAATGCCTTAAATAAAGATGGAACTCAAGAGAGACCGACAGGTCAAATTCGAATAAACAAAAGAAAAATAATAGCCTTGATTGACACAGGAGCAGCTGCATCACTTATAAAAATGAAATTTTTATCAAAAGAGCAACAAGAAAATATTGAACAGAATGGCCAAAATTTGACATCCTTAACCAGTCATACCTTAAATACAGAGGGTAAAATAACCCTTCCTGTTCGAATGGCGGATCAAGAAATTCAGACTGAATTCTACGTTATAAAGCAATTTCCACATGACTGTCTATTAGGAATGAATTTTCTAACTCAGTTAAAGGGATATTCAATAGACCTTCAAAATAATCAGTTAATTAACCAAAAACGAAAAATAAAAATTCCAAAAGAAGGCCAAGTCACAATCGGGAGAGAATTGATAATTCCCCCCAGGAATGAAATTTATTCAATCGAAAATGTGGAAATAGAGGATAACAAAGGAGATTTTATATTCATTCCCAAGGATATGCCAGATCCAGAAATTGAAATTGCATCTTGTGCAGTAAGACCTAATGATGGAAAGGTACCTGTACGATTAACAAATTTTTCGAATAAAACAAAAAGATTTAGAACCGGAACAGTTATCGGTAAAATTCAAAAAGCTGAAGTAGAAATAAATGCACTAAATAGTAACGAAAATGATACAAAACCAGAAGTCAAATCTTATACCACGTTGTTAAAAGATAACGATTACTTGACAGAGCAACAAAAACAAAAATTATCAAAAATATTGGAGGAATATAGTGATGTTATGGCAACTCATGAATTTGATTTAGGTGACGTACGAATAGTAGAACATGCTATCGTTACTACAAATGAAAAACCGATCACCCAAAGAGCATATTCCGCTCCACCAAAAATACAGGAAGAAATAAAAAGGCAAACAAAACAATTACTAGAAGAAAAGATTATTCGGGCTAGTGCGTCGCCGTGGGCATCGCCAATAGTTCCAGTAAAGAAGAAAGATGGTGAAATTCGTATGTGCGTTGATTACCGAGCATTAAATGCCGTTACAAAAAGAGATACTTATCCTTTACCAAGACCCCAAGAAATGTTTGATAAATTAGGGGGTTGCAAGTATTTTACTAAGTTAGATGCAAATAAAGGTTTTTACCAAATAAAAGTGAAGGATGAAGATATCGAAAAAACTGCATTTACCACTGGAGAAGGATTATATGAATTTGTAAAGATGTCATTTGGATTAACGAATGCACCAGCTACATTTCAAAGAGGGATGAATAAGATTCTAATGGATAAAAAGTACGCCTTAGTGTATATCGATGATGTAATAATATATTCAAAAACATTCGAGGAACATGAAGTGCATGTAGCAGATGTATTGGCTGAATTTAGAAAAGCTGGAATAAAAATAAAGCCCACAAAATGTGAATGGGCAAGACCTCAAGTAATATTTTTAGGTCACCTAGTATCTGGACTTGGAGTAGCACCCGATCCAGAAAAAATAATACAAGTTAAAGAATTTCCTATACCGAAGAATATCAGAGAAACACAATGTTTTTTGGGATTAGCAGGATATTATAGGCGATTTCAAAAGGATTATTCAAAAATTGCTATCCCTCTAACAAACCTAACAAAGGTACCGAAAGATATGGCAAAAAACGAAATTAAGAAGTTATTTAAATGGACACATGAATGTCAAAGTGCTTTTGATAAGCTGAAAAATAATTTAATAACTGCACCAGTCTTGCGTTATCCTGATTTTACGAAACCTTTTATTTTAATGACAGATGCGAGTGGAGGAGCTTTAGGCGCTGTTTTAGGCCAAGAAGACGACGAAGGACGAGAATATGTCGTGGCATACGCCAGTCGAGTGTTGAAAGGAGCAGAAACTCGTTATTCAACTATAGAAAGAGAGTGTCTAGCAATTGTGTTTGGCGTAATACATTTTAGGCAATATGTATACGGCGCAGAAATTATCTTAAAAACGGATCACAAACCTCTCGAAAGTTTAATGAAAAATAAAAATGCATTGAGTAGATTAATTGGATGGGCAATGAGATTGCAGGATTGTGATATAAAAATAAAGTACAGAACGGGAAAGGCAAATGCAAACGCGGATGCATTGTCTAGAATTCCCATCGCCTCAATAGAAAACCAGACAATAAAAGGCAAGGATGCAGTTAATCAAATGCTTGAAATAGCAGCTGTAAACGTAAATATAAATACAAATTTGCAAAGTTGGCAAGAAAACGATGTTAAACTTAAAGAATTAAAAGAAAAATTAATGGAGCAACAGATAAAACAGTATAAAGTGGTGGATAATATATTGAAATATTTGGATGGAGATAAAGAGCTAATCGTTATTCCTGAGTCGCAAAAGGAAAATATCATGATGCAGTATCACGATGGAGCATTGGGAGGACATCTCTCATTACGAAAAACATTTAACAGAATTAGGGAAAAATATTATTGGGAAGGCATGAGAACAGATATAGAATCATGGATTCAATCATGCGCAATTTGCGCTACTCGGAAAAATACGGGCAACCAAAGAAAGGTTCCCTTAAAACCCATGCCAGTACCTGCAGCTCCATTTGAATTATGTGCAATGGATATTGTTGGACCATTACCAGAAACAGTGAATGGTAATAAATACATTTTAGTTTTCGTAGATCATTTCTCGAAATTTACTGAAGCTTTTGCAATGCCAGATCAAAAGGTTGAAACACTTGCACCAATATTTGTTGAACGTATCATATTCAAATATGGACCACCAAAAAAGATTTTAACCGATAGAGGACAAAATTTTATGAGCAGTATTATGAGCCAGATAAATAACATCTTTGAAATATTAAAACTCAATACCACAGGTTACCACCCAGAAACAAATGGGTTGGTAGAACGTATGAATGGTACATTTTTAAATAGAATGGCATGTTTAACAAATCGTAAACAATGTGATTGGGATATATTTATTCCATACGTGTTATTTGTGATAAATAATACAAAAACGGAAGAAACAGGTCATATTTGTTATATTTACGAGATATTATAATGCCAGTCGATTTGGATTTTAGTCCGCAATCATCTCAGTTGATGGAAGTTCCAGATTTTGTTACCATAATGTTGGAAAAATTAAATATTGTGTACAAACAAGTCGGTCTGCGAATAGAATATAATCAAGAAAAATATAAAGAGCAATATGATAAAAAGACAAAACCACATGCATTTAAAGTAGGGGATCGAGTGAGAATATTCGCTCCCGAGCCAAAGAAAGGATTAACTCCAAAATTAGCAAGACCATATAAAGGTCCCTACGAGGTTGTCAGAGTGACACCTACTAATTTATTTATTTATGATAAAAAATAAGAACGCCGATCCGACAGTCGTACACGTTAACAGATGTAAAAAAGCTGAGAATGAGCCAGTTAAGAAATATAATCTTAGATCACAAAACCGACCTGACGAAATAGCGATGATAGAAATTAGCCCGCCAGTATCAAGAAATAGAAATACCGATTCATCAGATTATGAGAACATTATAACGACTAATTCACTAGTACCACGATCTAGATCGATTCCAATAAGAGCAGATCACGAAAATGGGTCACCATTATCACAAAAAGAAATCAGAGAAAATGCAACTATATTATTATTACAAGAAGATATCGGATTACATTTTGCAAAAGGATACATGTATGACGATAAATTTTTTAGATGTGCGGTAAGAAAATACCCATATCTCTTTGCTATAAAAGACCCAATATGGAGAGCTACACCACTGACAATTGTTATAACTCGACATAAATTCCACAAAGCTGCAAAGTTACTTAAACAGACGCAAGTATGTTTATATCCTGGATTAATAGACATTCAAGGAATCGGTGGATTGACCGCGCTAATGGAAGCGATAACACACCGAGCACCATTTCATACAGTGATAGCACTACTTATTATATACTCAGATTTGATGTTACAAGATCAACGAGGGAATACTGCATTCGAATATAGTAACAAATATGGATCAGAACTAGTAAAATCAGTTTTTGAGATAATTGAAAACAATGAAATCACGTCATTAGACGGGAAAAAGGCTGCTGTCTTATATGTGCGAAACCAGGATTTGAATCAGATAAAGCAGTTTGATAAACAACGAAAAAGAGAGGAAATATTCATAAAAGGTGTGAATTTACATAACCTATATAGAAACAAGTTACCAATAAATATTAAAAGAGATGAAAAAATCAAGATCACTGAAAATAAAAGAGACACGAAAGTAATTAGGAATCAAAGTTATAGTTTTAAATATTTAAAGTTAATCATATTGATTGTTTTCTTTTCTGTATTACGAGGTATAAGTGCAAATCAAAAGATAGTATTGGAAGAGCGACAGTTATCATTGAAATATTTTTCAAACTTTGTCCTTCTGAATACGGGGCAACAAAATAATAAATATTCCTTTATGATTTGTTTTGAAATATGTCATTGGCAACCAAGTAACACATATAGAATAATACCTCTAAAAAATCATACAAGAATGTATATATTTATCTACGATAAAGAACCTGTACTCACGTTATACATTACATGGACATTACAAAAGGTTACAATACCAAAATATGTAAAATTTGTCGTATCCCGTTTCTCATGGCATATGTTTATACAATATAATACCTTAATGACCCATCCACGTGTTAAGATTTATAAAGGTCAAGCAATCCTACAGCATATGCAGTCTACTTCATCTACTTTGAAAAGATTTTATAATTTGCACAATAGTGCTAGATATAAACAACAGTTACATACATGGCCATTTGTATTATTCGGTTCAGGACTGGTGTCACTCAGTTCTTTAATAATATGGCACATAGTACAAGTGTATAAAAAATATAAAAAGAAACAAACGGCTTTAAACTTATATCGTACCTCTTTGGGGAAATACCTGCCAGGAGTGTACGTAGAGAAAACACAGGTATAAAAATCATTTTTGGCTGTATGCGCCTTGAAACAATATGTTTCATTATATATTTGTTCATTCTTTTTGTTTCTCTTCTATTTCGTGTAAACGTACACAAATCTTTAATTTTAATTCTATTACAGATGAATCCTGTTTCCGGCACAACGAAAAATTTTCTGCAAAAGATGAGAGAGAAATACAGCGACTTTCATATGACATTCTCTGATAATGAGCCTTCTATGGGCTATGATAATCTTTCATATCGACAATTTCGAAACCGGAAACAAATCGTCGATCAGCAGTGCGGGGAGCTTCCAGCCGTTGTTAGGGATGCACGATTAAATAAAGAACTGCCCCAACTCGAGAAGTTAGAAAATAGGGAGACATGTAAGGATAGGTTGATAAGAGCTTTCCAAAAACAGCCCACATGTCCATTTGAGATCCCCCTTCCATCACAATGGACACCAGATCAGCCTATCTCCGCAGAAGCTACGAAGTTATTCGATTTGCCTATTAGACCTATGCATTACGGCAACACCTTTTACCGTGATGTACAGTCTCGATTAAGCATGCTAGTCGACGGATTGTTCGCAGTAGAATACCCTGGTCCTAATTATTATCAGAACCGTTTGATTTACAATGACCTTAATAAAAAAATGGTCGTGGTTAAAACAGATACACATCGACGATGGACCATTGCGGATATTATGGGGGTATATCGATATAATATACCTACCACATTTAATTCGCCTCACTACAAGTTAGTTACTCTATGTATCCATGCAGCCTCGGCACCTCTTATAGTCAGTGACAGAATGACTGCTATCACCCTACCAATTAAGCGCACGATCGCGATTGATATAGCGAACCATTGGTCCGAGGAGGTAGTTGTGAAGATAAATGACATATATATTAGCACGCCCGTCAAGGTTGCCGTTTTTGCCGTCGAATTCCTACTTCAGGACGACGTTCCAAACCCTTTCTTCCAGTTGACTCATTTACGAATAAATTCGGACTTTCAGGTCAGTGAGCAACTGGTTGCGCAAAGACAATCTTTTATCAGAAAGAGTCTTTCGCAAGAGGAAATTCAGCACCATCTCCGCTTCCTGGATGCCGAATTTGTTAAAGACAAACACGAACATTTCCACGTTGCCTCTTTAACCCTCTTGAATTATTTTGGCAAAGTGTTGATGAACACTAGGGTTAGATCGCGAACTCGTATCGATGATTGGGCAACTCGTTGTCATGGCCTACAGGATAGCGATTTAATAGGGCGAGCAGACGAATACGAAGTTATAGCCGAACTTCACAGACATCTCTATGGCAATATTCTTGTCGGTCATGATCTCCAAATGGAGATCAACGGCATGGCAATACCTACGCACACCTTACTGGGTATAAGGGACACAGCTGCGGCTAAGGTATTCGACAAGATGGGCCTTAAAAAGAAGAATAATGGAAATTTTTATCAACTCCGAGCACTTGCCTGGGATATCTTACACTTACCTATCCAACAATTTCACCATACCGCGTGGGAAGATACCCAGGCATTATTGCGAATCTATCATAAAGTGGAGAATCAATGGGAGAATAATATGTCCCCCAAGGTCGCGTCACAACTTTTTGAGAATTCGCCACCGCATACAAATGGTCCCCCATCTTCTACGGCCGGAAAATGGTTAGAGACCAATTATTGGCGAATGGAGAACACCTTCTCCGACACATCATTCATTACGTCCTTTCACTCCGCGAGAGAATTTGTTGAAATGGAGGAAGGAGAAAATTTAGATTTATTTGCTCCATTGGATGACTTCGAGAGTACGAATTGCCACCTCCAAGTCGAGAAGAACACCCGGTATATAAGCCCACTATAGAGGAAGAAATGCCTCCACCACCATGCGCGGAACAGATCAAAATTTTGACCACTCCTCGACGATCAGTGTTGGAGAGGCTCACGCCCAAGGTAATTGAAGAAGTAATGGAGGAGCCACGTACATTTAAGGTAAAACGTTGGTCGCACGGCATTCTAGGACGTCACCCCGAAAAAATCGCTAGAATAGCTTCCCCCTCTGAGGTAACGTCTTCTTCCTTTGCCATTATGCAACCTAATAGCAGCAATATCTGCACCCAGCAACGTCTTGTTACTCCTCCGCACTGTGAACAACCTGTACCGGTTGTAAAAGGCAATCGTAACTTTCATAACGAAGCCGATTACGCCCGGTACTGTGTATGGTATCGACGACAGAAAGGTGGCCCGCATGCCACCCCACCGCCTCTCCAGAAGGTCGACATTGATGAGGAGTTTCGTCAAACTTCGCGAGGCACGGATCTGCCGTGGTGTTCGCCAAGTCGTATCAAGCCGGAAGCCCAGATCCCGCCTGATCCATTCGCAGATCTTCCGATCGAGATATCAGACGATGAGAACATTGTGTAATTATGACAATTATGAATTGTGTGATCATGACAATTATTATTATTGTAATTTATTTTATTTTTCCTTTATCTTGCTTATACTATTAGCGCACTTCTTATCTTGATGTATTGTACTTACTTCTTTCATTTGTATAGTGTATTTGATTTACTATTTATGAGGGCATAAATTTCATTGCCCCCCGACGAATGTTGAGTATAAATAATAAAAAACTTTTAAAATTTAATTTTTGTTTTAATCATCAGTCAAATAAATTTTATTTACCTATTTATTTTAATAAATATAACATATATATAAATAATGAGAATAAAAATGAATAAAAGGATAAATAAGTAAAATAGATTTAGAAGTATTTTGGGAGAAAGAACAGTTGAAAATCATTAAAAGATAAATAAAGGAAATTTATAAAATTAAAGAGAGTATAAAAAGAGAAAAATTTAAATCAAAGGGGTCACAAAAATTATATATTAGAATAAAATTTATATTTTGAGAAAGTGAAATTTAAAGGAAACAGCTGTCATTAATCTAAAGAATAAAGTGAAGAGCTCTTAAACGAGAAAGTGAAATTTAAAGGAAACAGCTGTCATTAATCTAAAGAATAAAGTGAAGAGCTCTTAAACACAAAAGTTGAGAATCCTTAAAGAAAAGAAACCATCTGGACGATATTATAAAAGAAAGGAAAACGAAAGTTTAGAGGAGAAAGAAAAATTGAATTGAATTAAAGTGCGATATATAATTATATATTTTATAATTATATATATATATATATATATTAAAATCATCCGCGGGCAAGAGTACTTCCTCTTCCCGCCTTATCTAAAATCCAAATTCATAAATAGGTAGTTTTCCTTTAACATTTCAAAAGATTGTATCGTGTACATAATTAAATATATTTTTGAAAAT
>MQRK01226688.1:18742-31670 GCA_001938485.1 Girardia tigrina
TATATATATATATGTGTAAGCCAGAGAACGAAGAACTCTTTGAAGGTGGCGCGGGTGGGCTGCAGCATGCGAGGGGCACGCGGTTCGATCGTCGCTTACTTCCTTGGGGCTCCTCTCTTCGCTTCGTCTTATATAAAGCAAGAATTCGTGAGTAAAATGCATACCGTCAAATTAAATTATCAACTCTGTCGGATACTGAGACCACCAGTCGGGCAATCCTCGTTACTGGTTTGAACCTGAAAGCGCTCCAAAGCACACACAACTCGTTGATGTGCGCGGAGGAGGCGCGTCTGTTCCCTCAAACAGTGAACAATTATCGAGAGGAATAAGTAGTGCATAAGAGTTACCGTTGAATTCTAAAACGGATGGGGGCTCTGAGCTAACAAAAATGTTGTCGAGAGGAGGGAATACGATAGACATGTATCTTTTTTTATTATTTTTTTTAATTCTAAAATTATTTCTTAGACACCCCAAACACGCATTTAGGTGTCTCAAATTACTATTTTAATTGCTCTGACCTCAATCCGGGATGTTCATCGACAGCAAATGTTTAATTTCTTCGAACATGAATGATAATTCTGAGAGTACCAGCAGACAATTGTTCATGAATTTTTTTCAGTACGAATTTGTTCAGTTGCGATTGATTAACGAAAAAGTTGAGCGAATTCAGTCTCGCTAATATCACTTCCTCACCCTCGTTGAAAGAGGCCTGGAAAATATTTGGAACTCGATTTTTAACCCAGGCAGGGGTTTTCAAGGCAAAATTTTTGATGAAGATTGCTCAGATTAAGACAATGAAAAAAGTTTTCACTATCGGGTTGGAAATTCAACTTGAATTAATTGCTAAATTTGATCCAATTTTAACTAATAATTTAAATAGAACATCCATTAAAGGACATCATTATTTATCCTATTCAATTCAAAATGATAAAGACAAGGTATTATTCTATTTTACAAGATTTTACCGAACATGTGCGTCACAAGGAACAGCTATCAGTTGTTTTTCGTTATATAAGTATTACCGAGAATTCTGTTGGAATAAAAGAATCTTTTATTAAATTTGAAGATGTTCATGACACAACAGGTTTCGGAATTTTTGAAAAAAATAAAGAAATTTTGAGTGACTTGGGATTAAATTTGCTTGACTGCCATGGACAAGATTACGGCAATGGCAGGAACATGAAAAAGGTACATCACGGATTGCAAGCAAATATATTGCGTGAAAACCCTAATGTTTTTTGTGCTCCTAACAGTAGTCTGAACTTAAATTTGTTGCTAACAGGGATGTTCAGCTGAAACTCAAATTTTTTTGGCATTTTACAAAAGTTTTATACGATGCTTACAGCATTGACTTCTCGTTGGGGTGTTTTAAAAAATAAATCAATAAATTAATTCCAAAGCCTCTATTCGACACTAAGTGCGAATGTCGTTTTAAAAGTGTTAGAGATGTTCGTTTTGAACTTCCCCAATTTCAAAATGCTTTGAACGAAGTTGCTACAAATTAATCAGACTGTACATTGCAAAATGACATTTTGTCGATGGTTCGAAAAATCAATGAATTCTAATTTCTAGTAAGTCTTATCATTTAGTACGAAATATTATCTAACGTCAATATTGTTAGTAAAGTTTTCTAAAATCCAAAAATGTATATAGATGTGACTAATAAGAATTTAAAAGAACTGATTAATTTTTTCAAAAACTGTAGAAATGAAGGGTTTTCAAAAGCCGTTACTATTGTAAAAGATATTGCACAAGAATTAGAAATATCAGCTCATTCAAAATGTAAATATAAAGGTAAAAATAATAAAAAATTTTGATTACGAAGGGGAGGATGTGATAGCAGTGCTAAGTAATGAAGATATTTTCAGAGTCAATTATTTCTTAAGAATAATATACACTGCAATGTCGTCTTTTCAGCATAGATTTGAACTGTAGAGCAAACATGAAAATATGTTTAGTTTTTTACATAATAGTAAATTTGTAAATCTGGATAAGAGAGAATTATACAAATGTTGCCAAGATTTATATATGTATTTAGAAGTGGATGTAGACGGAGTAGATATGTTTGAAAAGATGGAGATGTTCAAGTCTGTTATTCCCGAATTATGTACAAGTTTGGAGGCAATTTCTTATATCATAAAAAACAATCTATCTGAAATCTATTCAAACTTATTAGTTGGTTTTCAAATATTGCTAACAGCACCGGTAACTGTGGCTTCAGTCGAACGGAGCTTCTTAACCCATTAATGCTGAGAATTATGTAATATGAATTTTTCATAATTTTTCATGACCTTTCTTGGTCAAGGTCAGCCGGCTACTGCGCATGCATGCCTGGTGACAGAGAAACAAAACATGTTCCGTATGTGTTCTGAACCTTCAGAGTACACACCTTATCAACGAAACATAGCTAAATGCAATGTCTTTACTTTTACAGCCATTTTTATTAGCTGGGCACGAATGTTCCCGTTCGGCGTTAATGGGTTAAGGTTTAAGTTAATAAAAAAATACCTTCGTTCAAGTAACAGCTAGTAACGTTTTGAATCACTGGCACTTTTATCAATAGAAAGTGAGGTGGCAAATGCGTCGATTAAGACAAAGTGATTGAAGACTTTGCCTACAAGTAAGCAAGAAAAATCCTTTAAAAATAAATTGTTGTATAAAATAAATGTTTGTAATTCCTGTGTTGGAAACTAATAAATGTTACTTGTTTATTTCTTCGTTATGTGTATATGTGTTTTTAGGGCCCCGCGCTTTTGTTCTGAATCTGGTCACAAAACCTTGCGCCGGCTCTAAGTACAGTCTTAAATGTTCCATCCTCATACCAATGCTTTCATGTGCAAGCTTTGTCAAGCTCTTTTTGATAGCGAAAATAATAATGCAATCATCACATGGACCTGAATCATATGCAAGGAAATGTTCTACTCGTATTGTTATTGTAAAATTTTTGGTAAAAGTAATCTGAATTTTTGATAGATTAATTTATTTTAGATAAATTTATTTTAAATGAATAGAATGTTAGGAAAATTTATTTTAGACCAATTTTTGTGTTTAGACCCTATTAACAACATTAATATTGTTCGATTCACATTGGGGGGCACATATCGTAGTAAACCATAAAAAATTAACTTGGATTCGATTCGTCCCCAGTTACAATTCTTTCAAATTGAGGTTCCATCATGAAAACCAAAATATTATTTGGAAATTTCAAAAATAAAATCTTTGTGTATCGATCAAAGAAATATTCAAAGATTTTCAATCAATGAAACTGAAGGATTCGATAAAATCTGCGGCTTATAAAACGCTCAAAAATATATCGAAGAATTGACGGACGTTTTCGCTTAATTTATCGAATTTGGGCTTCTTTAATAATTAGAGTTTAATTGTGTAAAAAAAAGAAAATTTAAATAAATCAAAAAAATGTAAAAAAAAAAGATAAATAAAAAAAATAATTAAATAAAAAAACGTTGAATACACAATGTAATTTTAATGTAAAAAGTATGTAAAAAAATCAATCGATTTATGTTATGGTTAAACAAAATAATAAAGGATCGCATGTTTAAATTGTCTAAATGGAATGTAAAAACTGGGGTGTAATTTGAATTTGTTTTTGATAAATGATTTGATGTTTAATGATCGATTGATTGTGGGAAACGTGTAAAATAAAGAAATTAATCAAATGTTCTTGTTCGAGATCAATTAGAAAAATTTTGAAATCGTTTGAATAACAATAAAAAAGATATTGATCTCTGAGTTTTTTCTTTGATTCATTGAAAAATTGAATTTTGTTGCGATGGATATGAAAAAGCTCGATTTTCAATCGCGATTTAGTATCGGATGCATTGGTTTTCATTTGGAGAGTTTGCTAATTGTTATAAAGGAAATGAATCGAGTATAATTCAGTTGGGAATCAATTTCGGTCGGTATTATATTATCCATATGCGTTTGATCTTTTTCTGGAGGTTATTAATGCAAATCCTAAAAATCTTTGTGTGATACATATCTATCTATATGGAGATAGATATGTATCAAAGTAGTTACAGTGGCGCATTTCTCAATCGGATTTCACTTGAGAATCATTATCATAAAGATCTAACTGAATCGATGTTGATCTATGTTTCTTCAAAAACGAGTTTTCAGCGGATGCCAGCAATTGGTGTCGACCGTAAGATTATTTTATGTTCCTCCCCCCTCGTATCGGAAATACGGATTTCCAAACCCCTGGACACCGCACTGCGCTGCGCCCGCTCTTGCACCAACAATATTATTTTTCAAACATTTATTAACATCACAAGCAGAATTGTCATTATAACAATTATTCAAACTACTTTCGCTATTCAACATTGTGAAGAATGTTTTGAATTGTTTGTTGTTTTATTTTGTGCATTTTGTACGTTGATTCGAATTATGCCTCTCCAATCGAGATGGCTGATTTGTATTTTCTTTCATTCCTACTAATTAAAAATAATTTAATTTTAAAGTAAAAAGATTTTAAATAATTTTCGTATGTAATATTTAATTTTTAATGTAATTTATAATGTAATATATTAATTTAATTCGTCTTTTTATAAAATGTTTAGATTTAATTTTAACCAATTAGAATCTTTATAATTAATAATTATTAATAAAACTTTTTCATTCGTTGTAAAATTAGTATGAATTCAAAAAGATTGCAATCAAGAAAAAATGTCGAATATCAAAAGCCTTTTGAATAATTATTATCATAACAATTCTGAATGTGATGTTAATAAATGTTTAGAAAATCATATTGATGTTGTTTATAGACATTTTTCTTGATTCTTCCTGAGTTTCTTCCAATTTTTTTGAAATAAATGAAAAATATTTATTTTTATTAATTAATATGGCGAGCAAAGGTCAATAAAGTCAAAATGGTGTCATGAGGTAGAAATAGTGAGAGAATCCCAAAAGCATTCCTAAATATATACCAGGATGCCCCTCCCCAAAGTTAATAGGTCAAAAATTTATCAAAATAAGAAAAAATAAGTCAAAATTAGAAAAATTAAGTTAAAATAAGAAAAACTTTTGTCAGAATATATCAAAAAAGGCGAATTAAGTCAAACATTTTAATTAAAAACTTAATAAAAATTTTAAAAACCATATTTTTTAAAATTTTCAATAAACGTTTTTTTAATTTTTAAATTGTTCTGCTTTTTTTAATTGTATTTATTCATTGCTTCATTCTCAATATTCACTATTTGTTTAAATATTTAATTAATTTTGTTTCATTTTAAATTGTTCTAGTTTATCTTAATTGTATTGATTCTTTAGTCATTTTCATTTATTAATGCTTTACAGTGATGCCTAAAGTTACAGTTCAAACGTCATGCAAAATTGATTCCATTGTCAGGCAGTATCCAAATGAAATCATTTTAACAACAAACGGTCAATTGTACTGAAAATTTTGCGACTGTGTGGTTCAGCATGCCAAGACATTCTTTATAAATAGCCATCGTAAATCACTAAAACATTCCTCAAGGTTCAATCATTATTGTCAGCTCTAGTTCAAAGTTTTTTTGGATACCAATACTTTGGCTGAGAAAGTAACTAATGCATTTATTTTAACTGATATTCCATTACGTATGCTTGATCATCGAGCTATACGTAAGTTGTTTGCACAAATGGGTTAACAATGTCCATCAAGGACCTCATGTCGCCTATTCATTCCTCAACTGGCATCTGCTAGGAAAGACAATCTAAAGAAAACTGTGCCTGGTGGTCAATTGTTCATGACAATTGACGAAGCTGATGTCTGTGGATATAAATATAGTGGCACGGTGGATGCCCCAAATAAATCGTACATGCTGGACTGCATCCCTATTGCAGGTACCATGAATAACCGAGTTATATGTCATACAGTGGAGGATATGATTCGATTCCTTGAAATCCCACGCCAGCATTTTGTACTTCTCCTGACGGATGCCGCAAGGTATATAGTTATTGCAGGATAGGTTCTGAGGACAGTGTATCCGCAAATTTTTATGTAACCTGCGTAGCTCATTTACTGCTCAATTGTGCAATGAAAGTGAAGACGAAATATTCAGCCATAGATAACTTGATTGCAACTGTCAAAGCTCTAACAATAAAGAACCGTGAACTACGAAACCTATTTAGAATTATTGGACAACCCCCGAAGCCAGTTATCATGAGATGGACCAAATGGTTGCACGCAGCTTTCTACTACGTGGAGCATGTGCCAACAGTTCAACAGACTGTTAATTCCATTGAAGGCAAAGGACTCCTTCTTGCTCACGCCAAAGAGGCGGTTTGCAAGTTCTACTCTTGCCAAAGACGTAATCAACATTTTACAATATAAGTCGCTGGCACACTTGATAGAACGTTGTGAGTCTCCAAACAATCAGATACGGCAGGCAGTTGAAGACTTAAAAATATTTCTGTTGACAATACTGACGTTAGGGACATAATGAAGATGTAGAGAAACGATGTTCTGATTTTTTTGTTCTGATTTTAAAGAAAAATTTTAATCAACAGACAACAATTTATCAATATGCACGATTCTGAAATGTATTTGAAATGTTTTTATACATTTAAGCGCAGCAAACCAGTGATGCTGTGGAAAGGAGTTTTTCTATGCTGAAAAGAATTTTGCGACATAATCGCAACTTTGACATGAAAAAATGAGAGATAATATTCACTGCTGAATTTTAATTCCGCTGCTTGAATCTTTTTTACTCTATATGTTATTAATACAATTTTTGATATACTTGTTCTCATAACTAATTTTTTAAGGTCAAAAAAAGTCAAAATCTAGGAATAATAAAGTCAAATTTTGATTTTTTAGTTAATTAATTATTAACTAATTATGAAGATTCTAATTTTTTAAAATTAAATCTAAATATTTTAAAAAGTACCGATTTCAATTTCATCATCAGAAAGGAGGTCATCGTTTTCGTTATCCCTTTCACTGCTGGCTATTTTGTCTATAGGCGTATTAAAGTAATATTGAAATGCATTGATTGCTTGTGTCTTAGCACGGAGTGAAGGGCGTTCACTACCGTCAATTATTATTCCACCAGTGCTGCTAGTTTGTGTTGATTGAATATTTTGATCACTAAAATGTTTGCAGATGCCTTGAACCTTCTTGTAAGTAGGTGGAAGAAGGCATCTTCCTTGCACAAATTGTTTCGATGTTGGTAATGTTGATTTGTTGAACTCTGATTGGTTGTGTATCAATGGTTGTGGGCATTCGTAAATCACATCATTTTCATCACTCTCCACAGTTTTGTTTCTCAAATTATACTGCTGGAAAATTCTTGACATCTTAAAATTAATTTACAGTTTTAATATGAGCAACACTTAATAGTAGGCAATAAAAGTGAGATACTTTCAGTGAAGATAAGATAACAGTCAGATGACACTAATCTAAGTTGTCATTTGCTTAAAATAATAGTATATTACAACACTAATGCCTTAAGCATTTTATACGAGAATATATTTAAATAAATTTTGAATGAAAGATACATTTATTGAGTTTTATTTAAAAAATTGTGACCTTCAATAAATGTTCATGACTAAATTTCACTAGTTGTAAGAAAGGTATAAAGACAAAAAATCACGGGATTATCGATTGAATGAAAACATAAGGCAATGCATCAACGAAGACCATTAATGGATAAAACATTCAAAATGTGAAAATTATTGATTTGATAGATAATTTATTGAATGCTATTGTCTCGGATTTCATAAAACTTTAATAATGTTAAAAATCGCAAAATTTTATTTTTACTATTTTACTGAAGTTTAAGCTATTTTTTATACACTTTTATAACATAAATTCAGAAAATGTTTTTCATTTACAGAATTAGAATATTAAATTTGATTAATACCAATCAAAAGAGTGAAAAATTAATCAAATGACTTCAGGATTTCTACTGTGGCCGAATCGCCATTTGAAAATGTCAAAAAAAAGAGAAGACTGGTGTATAATATTTATTTGGTATTAAATTAAGTATCTCCTCAGTCAAACCCTCAATTGAGCTCTTCTTCTTACGTCGTGAACAAATTTCATAAAAAATCGTATTCGATCTCACAAAAAAACAAAAAATAATATCTAGGAACCACAATCGATGCAGGAAAACAAAAGTTTCCTTTTCTTTAATATAAATAAATATACATTATTTTTTTTTAATTTTATAAAATTTTCATATTTTAATCTAATTTAATTTTTTAATTTAAAACATTATTCCCCTTCCGGAACACCATCTTTTAGTAATGTGATGAAACGAAAATATAATTATATTTAGATTCACATTAAACTATTTTATTAATAAGACATTTGGGAAAAATAATAACATAAATGCAATAATTCATGATACATTCATTAATGGTGCTCATTTATTAAATTAATAGAGGCTTAACAGTAGTTAAAATACCAGTTATAATGGTCTAGCAATTAAAACTAGGAAAAAAAGATGAATGGGGTAAAGCGGAATATCAAGTTAAATGTTTCGAGTCAATCGCGTATATTAAATAGGATGGTCATTCAAGAAAAACTCATCAGTTGGATGGAAGGGCTGGTTATTGTATTTAATATTGAGACCCAAGAAACGTTAGAAACACAAGAAGTTTTCGCGTTAATCAACATTATGATAATGATAATAGTTGATAGTGTGAAAATATTAATTATTATCGACATGATGATAGAAAAAAATCAGTAAAGAAACTATTAAAATCATAGAAATTGTAGTAAGGAAAGGAGTGTTAGTACGAGTGAAGCAATCAGTTGTAAAGAAATAAGAATGAGAAAAAGTGTTATAAAGATTATGGATACAACGATTATCGAAGGTACAATGTAGAAGTAATTACAGTGGAAATCGACGATCTGAGAATAATGACAGAAGTACTGCTTACCAAATAAGAGCCCATCATTTTTTATAAAAAAGAAAGCCAGTCGAGTCAGACCGATTCAGTAAAGGGGTTGCATACAATCCCGGCAGTATGGGAGACATTATTATTTTATTTGAAAATCGATTCCGTCTTTTTTTTAATTTCCTGTTCCTTTTATTTATTCCACAAATCTCATCAAACAGAAATACACTCAAACATGATTATTCGTGATCCTTTTTGTCTGATTTTTACGTGATTTTTTAGGCAGGGTATGAAAACTTTAATTAATTGTTTTTCTTACAAACCCATTTTCGTGTAATTTAATTTTGGATTTTTTTGAATATTGTATTATGAACATTCTTCTTTCGTTAATTGTACCAGTGAAAATTAGTTGGTGAAAATGTTTTTGCTTTACCTTTTACATTTTTCACAAATATAACTTTGAAAGGTAAATTTTTCAAGAAAAGATCGAGTCAGGTCTGAGGAAGTTCAATGCAGATAAAATTCTTTAATGATCCGCTCCTGTGGCTTAACAGTAGTTAAATGTACTTATGTAGTTCTGAGTGGCGTATTCTTGAATCTTTTAAGGGTTTTGGAAATCTTTGCTTTGAGTTTTTTTTTACTTTTTTGACTTTAAAGTATCAATGAGAGTGAAAAAAACAATCGCTAATATTAACTAATTCCAATGAAAAAAGAAGACTCAATTTAATCTTTTTAAATGAGTATTAAATAAAATTCCTTTCTAAAAAGAATTTCTAAAACATAAATTCGATTTTAAAGTCAAAAGAATTTTCCAAATTGTTATCGAAATTCTCAAAAATAAACATCGAAATTCGAAAAAAATTCGATTTCATTCTTAATTTCTTTTTGTTTTCGTAAAAATATTTTATAATTTTCAAATTAAAATTTTGAGAATGTCATTTGAATGTCAAAAAATCTTTTTTTTCATTTAATAATAAATCAAATACGAATTTTATAACTAAAAAAAGATTATTAAAAAACAAAACTCATTTTAATCGTATTTTTCAATCTAAAAATGATTAAAATTTTTCTGAAAATATTTTTTTCCAATCACAATTGTCAAATAAGCGCAAAATACGATCAATAAAAATCTTCATTATTTAGATCAATAATTAAATTGCAAAATTGTTCGACGATTATGAAATTCTTTTCCGACGCAAAAAAAACGTAATTAAAATTAATCGAAAATAAAAAAAGCGAAAATTTTTATTAATTCCAAAACAATAAAAAACACTCAACAAAAAAAACTCCAAAAAGTAATTTAAAGAAAATTATAAAAAATAAAATTTGTTTAAATAAAGTGAAATACGCATAAATAAAATATTTGAAATGTCAGTGGTAAAAGTTAGTGATTTTTGATTGGCGATGAATTACGGTTGATTAATCGGTCGAATAGATCCAGAAGAAGAGCAAGCCGAAGAAGAAGGTGTCGACGTTCACGCTGGACTGCACGAACCCGGTCGAGGACGGCATCCTTGACATTGCCGTCTTTGTAAGTGTCTCCTGATCGTCTCTGTCGGCTATTAATCGGTTCATTGACTTGCAGCACCAGTACCTGAACGACAAGATCAAGGTCAACGACAAGCTCAACAACCTCGGTGACAGCCTGGCCCTCAAGAAGGACAAGTACGTGATCAGCGTGCAGGCGAACATCCCGTTCTCGAAGAGATATCTCAAGTACTTGTCGAAGAAGTTCCTCAAGAAGCACTCGCTGAGAGACTACTTGCGCGTGGTCGCCAAGGACAAGGAGTCGTACGAGCTGCGCTACTTCAATGTGGCCGACGGCGGCGACGAGGACGAGGAGATCGATGAATGAGTGCAGTGAGCTGTTGTCGAATAAATGATTGGATCGACTTGTTCTTCTGTCTTCGTTATTTCAATTTAATTGTTTAAATTTCACAGTAATTCGCTCATTTCCATTCGAATGAGATATACGCAAATTTTGATAATTTCTGATCCTCTGTAATTCTAATGTGAGTCACTGTGACCGGTGCCGCTGCTTATTAGAGCCGATTGGATGTCAGACTGAGGCGATCATTACTGTTGTCGATTGAGTTTGTATTGGTTGAGGTTCATCAAGAATAGTGTGATGAGCAGTGGCAGTGAGTACTCCATCGGCGCCCATCCCAATGGATGTATGACTGAGGCGTTCGGTACTGTCGATTGAATATTCCATCTTTAATAATTTTAATTGGAAGAACTGTTTCTATTACACCGTATTTGTTGTTCATTTTCCTTGAGGTTTCTTGCAGAATAATGAAAATCAGTCAATCCGTATTTGCCCAGAAGCGCAAACATTGCGAGTCGGCCAGTGACAACTGGGTCGTCTTGTCTAATAAGAGTTATTTATTCTACGTGACCTTTAATTTCCTTAGATACCGCATCTTTATTTTGAATAAATTCGAACCAAATATTAATATTATTAATCAATATTATTATAATCAGATAATAATTAATCGATTCTTCATCTTAAATTAAATTAAGTCGAAAGTTTTGCAAAGTACGAAACAAGAAGACAAAACTTTAATCATCGTTATTATTAAATAGTTCCAAGGATAAAAATATTTAACGTTTTTAACAGTTATAAATTAAATTGAGATTCTTTTACCAAAAGTTGATGATAGATCTTTAGTTATATCGACGACGTACTGGAAGCATATTACTTGTATAAGGAATGGTCAGTGGCTGATGGTGTCGATCTGAGAGTAAGACATTGGGTACTGTTGTCTAATAAATGCGGAGTCCCTGACTTTATTATTATGACCATAAATAATAAATGAATACAAAACAAATATTAATATTGTTAGTTAATATTTTAATCATTTTTCTTTTGATTCTTCAGATTTTTTAGAATAATATTTTCCGTTAATTATTTAATTAGATATTCGTTCCATATATAAATCGTTTACACGACTTTCGTGTGATCATTTATTTTAATTAAATTCTTTTTTATACAGTGTCATCCAGTTAACGGTGGTTAACTAGATATTAAGAGTAGCATGGCAGTATTTTAAACTTATAATTTTACCTGGATTTTAATGAAAATATAACATGAACTATATGTATATATTTATTCCGTCATAAATATAATTTTCAAGATTTTTTAGTTTAAAGACAAGTCAACTGCCTTTTTAAAAAGACAAAACTTTCATTAATAGATTAATAATTTTGTGAAATTGGTTTTAAAAATTGTTTTCTTAGTTTACTTCACAAAAGTATTAATATATTAATTTTTCTAAAATTGTTATATATATGATAATACGGTTATAATTTTTAAAGTAATTGTTCGCCGAGCGAGTATTTCATCAACCTGGTGGTAGTTAGACTATCAAGTGACACATCTCAATGGATAAACAAGAATCTCGACTAAAGAATGGTTAGTAGCAGCCACAGAATCGAACTTACCGCAGTTGCATTGTTCTCAAAACAATGGAAGTGCTCAGCTCGTTACCCTCGTGCGTTGCCCAATCAGCAGAAAATCTACAACAAAATTGTCAAAAAGTAAACAATGTCATCTAAAATATATATAAAAAATTTTAATTACGTAATGATAAAACAATGAATCATAATAAGGTTTTAATTTGAAAACATAAATGGATAGAAAATTTCAGATGGACATAACATTTAATTATTCTTTTTAATAAAAAAAACAACATACGAAAAATTAGTAAATTCCTAATTTAAAAAATTCAAATAACCCAAAAAATGTGATGTGTAAATTGAAGAAAGATACAAAAACTATTTCTTTTATTTTTTTCCAAAATGATTGGTTCAGATGAAAAAACAGCCTTTAACAGTAGCATTACAAAATACAGTGGAAATAGCGTTCATTGCTCCTTTTTCAAAATCCATCATAATAGTTTGTAAATTTAAATTTGGTTGTTGTCTTAAAAGCTCTTCAAACATACGAGTGTAATTTAATTGAGTTTTATTGGTCATCAATGCATAAACAAGAGGGAATACTTTGTTTGATTTTAAAGCATGCATAGTATAAACTTGGTAAAATAATCGAGGGGCGACAGAGAATGTCCCATCCATAAACCAA
>MQRK01226696.1:10883-25324 GCA_001938485.1 Girardia tigrina
GAACAAAGCGTAAAATTACGAAGAAAGATCATTTGTGCATAAAAAGAGCCATTGCACGTTTCAAAAGTGCTGGTGAAAAGGTTTCTAGCCCAAAAATAAAAGAAGAGTGTCAACTAACTGCTTCCACTAAGACATTACAGCGACATTTGACTCGTGTAGGTGCGAAATACAAAAGATCCAAGAACCAGATTGTATTGAGTCAAAGTCACAAAGATCGACGAGTAGCTATGTGTTCAAAGTGGATCATCGAAGATCATAACTGGAATGTAACTATTTTTTCGGACGAAAAACGTTTCAGTATGGACGGACCAGATAATTGGAGTTCATATGTAATGCCGGGTGAAATTTCAATTCGAGAGAGAAGGCAATGCAAAGGCGGCGGTATTATGATGTGGATAATGACTTTTCCAAATGGTCTGTTGGCCTACAGAATAATTAGAGGGAAGTTTAAATCAGGTGATTATATTGCTATGCTTCAAGATAAACTTGTACCATGTATGAAATTAAATTATGGAGAAACGTTTTACTTTCAAGAAGATAACTGCAGTGTACATAAAGCCAGGATAGTTAAACAATTTATGAAGGAACAATATGTGAACGTGTTGGAGTGGCCATCTAAATCCCCCGATTTAAACATCGTAGAAGACGTCTGGAAATTAATATCAGGCCTGGTCTACGATAGAAATTCATTTAAGAATAAGAACGAATTGGAGGAAGCGGTATTGAATGCTCTAAAATATGTACAAACAAATAAAATGAATACTATCTTGGACTTATATAAAAGTATTAGAAAACGTCTATATACCGTTCTTTCTAAACAAGGCAATTTATATAATAAATGATCATTTAGTGTTATTATTATTGTTTTCGAGAAATAACTTGTCCTTTTCAAAAGTATTCATTTTTAAATAAATGGATTGGTTTCTCAATTATAAAAATGTTTGATGAGTTTTTACATTTTAAATGTAAAACAATACTTATTCTTTAAGGTTACACTAAGTATTCTTTAGTTTAAATTAACATTAAAGATTACGATATAAAAATAGAAATCGAGAATTAATGTGTCCACCAGTATAACACACCAAACATCATATTTTAAATTGTTGATTATGTAACACACCTCACAACTCCCTTGTCCAATATGGCGTAGGCCATTCCACGTTTCTGATAATTTCTGATCCGTCATATATTTTTAATATATAGCTCCTATCATGAAGTTTAGTTATTATTGTATAAGGACCGTCATGACGCTTTTCCTGTTTTTTCCTATTATCATTTTTCACATTTACTAAATCTCCAACATTAAATTGTCTATCCGTTTTCACATTCTGATTGTTTTCCTGATTTCTTTTTATTGATTCAATATTTTTGTTTTTCGCCCTCATTATTACATCATCTTGCTTAAAACCCTCAAATCGATCGATATTTATTCTTTTCTCAAAAATAATATTTTATTATTTTTCATTATCAGTTCATCTTTGAAAACAAACTCGTGTTCTTCTTTGTTTTGAATTTGTGTTAGTATCTCATCAATTTAAGCGCTATTATGTTGTAATTCTGTAATTAAGTTTTCTTGATTCATCGTAAGGAGTCTTGTCTGACACTTCACTGTTTTTGCATCCTTATGGTTTAAATTACACTGCTTACATTGTTTGGTGTTCATTCGGGATAGTGCGTCTGCGCTGCCATGTTTGTCCCCTTTCCTATATTCTAATTTGATATTCAGACTACTTAAAAAGTTTATCCGATTTTGAAACTGTGCTGTTATCGGTTTTTTTTGTTGTAAGCATAAATGTAATAGCCTTATGGTCAGTTCTTAAAACAAATTGTTTACCATATAAATAATGTTAAAAATGCTCTGTGAAGTAGAAAACTGACAACAATTCTTTCCTGGTGATGCAATATCCTATTTCATGCTTTGACATGCTTTTCGATCCATATGCAATCACTCTTTCCAGACCGTATTCATCTTTTTGTGATAATACTGCACCGATGGTATCAAAACTGGCATCAGTGTCTAAGATGAATTCACGTGAAAAGTCAGGGTATTTTAATATGGGTGAATTAAACATTTTCTCTTTTAGTTTTTAAAAAGCTAGTTCACATTCGTTTGTCCAAACGATATTCTTATTTTTTGTATTAATTAATAATTCTAATGGTTTAGCATATTTAGAGTATCCTTCTATAAATTTCCTATAGTAGTTGGTTAGACCCAAAAAAACTACGCACGTGTTTTACACAGCGTGGTTTTTCAAATTTTCTTTTGAAATAATGACAAAATGTCTGGATGTCGCGATATCTTATAACGTTTATTATATTTATTTATTTGATGCATTGAAACAAAACACACTATATAATAATATTACTTATCACTTTAAATATAATAAAACAAACATTTTCTATTAATTTGTTTTAATAAATCACTTTTAATATATAAACACAAGGCGGGAATTTGAATTGAAATGAATACATTGATATTCATTTTTAACAAAATGCTGTGTAATATCAATTACATAGTATTTGGATACAATGTCGCTCGCCTCCCCGTGGTGTATCCTGGGAACTAGATAGAGGGTCTCGTCTCTTTCTAGAAAAAGAAGGGGGTCCCCTTGATCTAGGCTAAATGAGTGGACGGATCGACGGGGCTGGCAACTCTATCCTTCGCTAAGACATAGCTTTTAAAAGTCAAACAAGGGGTCTGGAAGATCCCGAAGTCATTAAGCTCCCGAGAGGGGGATCCCTTGTTAATGATTCAACTTGCAGTGGACTGAGGGTTGGAACTTGGAATGTTCGAGGCTTAACCTATGATAAGATACTATACATCGTCAGTATCTTCGAAAAACTGAAATTTGATATGTGTATACTCACAGAGACGCACTGGATCGGAACCGACATTGCCTCTTTAGGGATTGGAGGATCCATCATAGTGGTAGTACGAGTCGCATAAGGGAAAAAGGCGTAGCCATGATGGTAAAATATGGGGATTCAATGAACATCGAATTCGAAGTGATCAGTGAGAGAGTGTTCCTCTGTCATATACCCCAAATGTCGATCACAGTGGTGGGGGTATACGTTCGACTGACAGCGGACACTCAAGTGAGGAAAAGGAAGAGTTCTTCGCATTACTGCAAGAACATGTCGAAAAAGCGACGACTGAGGCTGAAAAGAGGAAACACGAGCTGATAGTTGGAGGTGACTTCAACTGTCGACTTAATCGGACGGAGGAAAACGGAAAGACTGTCGAGTGTTACACTAGTTCAACAGTAACATCAGAAAATGGAGATCTTTTAATAGATCTTGCTGACGTGTGCAACTTACGAGTAGAGAACACCTTCTACAAACATAAGTTGGCGCAGAGAACTAGCTGGATACACCCGGCAACGAGAAAAAGACTACTACTGGACTTATTCCTGTCGCAAAAGAGCAGATGCAACAGGATAAGCAATGTCAAAAGCTACCCGAATTTTTACTGCGGCTCTGACCACGACTTAGTCGTGTTAACGATATGGATCACCAACAACAGTAAGGTACTCAAGTTGGCGAATGATAGAAGAAAGAAAAGAAAAGGAAGAATTAACAGATTCTCCTTGCAGAACAACAAAGTGGCCATCAGTAGTGACATAGGACAGGCTTGTCCGAATGTCGAGAGCTAGGATGATGTGGAGAAGGTCATTTTGAGGACCTCAGAAAGATACAGAAAGAAAAAAGTTCCGCTCAATCAGAGGTGGCTACACGGACACCTAGAAGAGCTGAAACCACTACTGCAGGAGAAATGGAAGCGAAGGAAAGAATACATTCAGAATAGATGTGAAAGAACATATTCGACGTGGAAGGCTGCAAGACTGAACACCTTGCGGCATCTAAAGAAATGGAAAAGAGAGAGGATTGAGGGAATTGGAGAAGAAATAGAAGAAATCCTCAACAGAGAATGTATGGGTAAGACTTCTGAGTGATACACGGAGCTCAGAGTCCTCTGCAATAGTGAAACGAAGGAATTCTCTCTCTGTACTGTACAAAACACTGTGAAGGAAGAAGTGTTAGAAGAGCACTTCTCACATCTATTTAGAAAAAGCTAAAGAGACTATCTCGTGGAAATCGAACAGAGCCAAGCACTCGAAATAGATCACTCACCGGACGTAGAAGAAGTAGGTACCGCTATTGGATAACTAAAGAACGGTACAGCTGCTAAAACAATGGTATCATTCCAGAGCTATATAAATGCGGCGGTCTCCAGTTGACTGAGAAGATACAGCAATGTTTCGTGGACATATGGGAGGAAAGAGCAGAATTCCCGGAGGCTTGAAAAACGGCGAAAGTCGTGATCATATACAAAGGAAAGGGTTCCAAGAAGGAATCGAATAATTATAGAGGTATATTCCTACTTGATGTAGGAGGAAAGATCATTGCAAATGGATTACTGCCACATCTCGAAATGATACTGGACGACTGGCAATTTGATTTCAGACCAAACAGAAGCACAGCGCACGCGATTTGTATCTTACGGAAGATACAAGAAGAGGCCAGATATAGGAACATAAACGTATTTGCTATTTTTATCGACCTTGAAAAGGCATTCGACAGCGTACCCAGGAAAGTTCTCTGGGATTGCCTTCAAGGAATTGGAATACAGGATCGGATGCTAAGTGTCATCATGAAATTTCATAAAGGTTTCACGGGAAGCATTGGAAAGGATAAATTCAGTATGGACAAAGGAGTCCGTCAGGGTTGCGTATTGTGTCCTCTACTATTCAACCTTGTCTTTGATCATGCAATTAATACCGCGATCGAAGAAGGACTATCAGGTGGTGTGAAACTAAAATACAATGGGGAAGAGCTGACCGTGAACAGACTTGCTTATACAGACGACCTGTGCTTACTGGACGAAGACTATGGAAATATCGAACGGAATCTCACGTGTCTCAACAATGTGTTCTTGAATATGGGGCTCAAAATCCACATTGGGAAAACAAAGATCCTGAATCTCAATGGAGCGAAGTACATTACGGTAAGAGACAAGCTGAATGCCGGAATAGAATGTGTGGACGAATTCTGCTACCTGGGTTTGATAATTGAAAGTGGAGGAAGCTCAGGTACGGACATCAAAGCCAGAATTCAGAAAGGAGCAGCGAAATTACGGACGATCAGACCAGTGTTGAAGAACAAATTGTCTCTCCGGACTAAGAAGAACATAATTAACAGCTGTGTATTTCCGGTGGTTTACTACAGCTGTAAAAATTGGAGGACAAATGAAGTACACGTGAAAAAGCTAAAAGCATTTCACAATCTATGTACTCGGCGAACTTTTGGGATTTCGAAAGCCGAAAGGATCAGGATGGATGAGATATCAATTGGACTGCAAAGCCCAATGGATATCATCGCGCGGAGAAGAATCTTACATAATACCAAGGTCGATTTAGGAGAATGCCCGGAGAACGTCATGTAGATCAGTGGATGCGAACTCATCGGAGGAAAGAAGATCAGCGGTCGGAGAAAGCAACATCTGGTAGAATGTCTCCGAGTGGATGCTCACTGGCTTTTTGGAGCCGAGTACAGTTTCGGAGAATTTAAAAGAGACGTTCTGCAGGAAAACTTACTGAAGATGGATGGAAAGATCGAGAAAGTATTCCGACTGAAGAGAATCCAAAGAAGCGGGGACGAGCAAACACTAAGACTGGTGCTACCTCTTCTGAAATATAAATAAAATATATAATTAATAAATTAAGTAATTAAATAAATTAAAATAAAAATCAAATTAGCAAAATAATTAAATAAAATAAAGAATTAAATAAATTAAATAATGTAATTAAATTAAAGGAAAATAATTTAAAAAGTTTAAATAAATAAAAAAATTAAATAACAAAATAAAATAAGTGAGAAAATAAAATTAATAATTGAGCGATTTGATCGACATTTTTCGTATTTAATAGGTTAATGAAAAATTTAAAGAATGAGTCCGTCCTTCACAGTATTAATTAATAATTCTAATGGTTAATTTAGAGTATCCTTCTATAAATTTTCTATAGTAGTTGGTTAGACCCAAAAAACTACGCACTTGTTTTACACTGGATTTTCAAATTTTCTAATAGTTTCAATTTTTCCATATCTGTTTTTATACCTTCAGTGTTGATAATGTGACCTAAAATTTTAATATTTAGTTTAATTTATTTTTTAATCATGACTATTCGAACAATTTTTCAAAATCTTTATAAAATTTTTAATTTTAAAAAATATTAATTAAAAATAATAATTTAAACCATTTTTTAATAAAAACTCAAAATAATAAAAATAGTTATCAAATTATTGAAACTGAATTGAATTTAAATTTTATTAAAAAATATTAAACTTAATTTTAATTGTTAATTTTAAAAATATAAACTTATCAAATTATTATTTTAATTATGTTCGAATAGTCGATCACTTTAAATTAAAAAAAACAATTTCTATCTGATGGGAGAATCACCATTATAAATTCAACATACTTAAATCAACTTACAGCATCAATGCATTCACACATTCATTCCTCACAATTTAATTATTTATTCTATTTATAAGATAAAGAAAGCTCAGTTACTATTATGATTGTACCTCAGTTTTCCGTACATTTTGCAAACTTTCTTATTAAGAGAATTCTCTGTTTTAAATAAAAACAAAATTTTTATAATTCTTCATACAATCCAAATAAAGACATTCTTTTCAAAAAATATTGTCTATTCTTTGTTTATTTTTAACTTTTTTTTCATTTACCTCTCACGTTTGTAATATGTCACATTTTAAATTCTATTTGAACCATGTGAATCACAAAACATTAAAAGATCAATCGATCAACGTAGTAAGAGAGACAATTTCAAAACGAAAATAAAAACACAAAATACAACACACACCGCATCATTCAAAATATTCTCGTAGTTATGAAACTCTGTCATAATTCAGTAAGTGTATTTTTCACAGATATTGAGTGCCAAAAACAGAGAACAAATTAATGTCTATGTTCAAAAAAATTAAAATTGCATAAACATTAATGATTGAAATGTTATTTCATTGTTCGATCATTCAAGGATTGCCGTACCTGTTCCATTTATATTGAACCGAGTTCAGTCGTTTAGGTAACGTGCTTTCCACAAATTTAACCATCACACAAGTTTTGAGGACTTCGTCAAAATAAACCGATTTGCTTGAAGGAAAATTGAGGCTACTGTTATCAATAAGGACAAAAAGTCATTAATGTGAACACAATCAAGAAATAATCTTACAGAATGGCGCATTCTCCGAAGGACTCTACAAGATCACTTTGTATTACAGTCTGATCATAACATCCTTCTTCTTCATCGTTATTAAATATTGGCATCAGATCTTTGATGAGTCTCTTTGAATCAAGCTGATAATGCGTATCCTCTACACAAATAAATTGATTCATTCTACCGCAGGAAATATCGTTAAATTCATAAGTACGTAATTCAACGCAGTCTTCTCCCCCTTCAAAGTTGTCTGGTTGCGCTAATCGCCAATAAGTTGTATTCTTTAATTCAGATCCATCAGCAAATATCCAACCAGAGGTGCTATTATATCTTTCATTTAACAAATCATTGAGACCAATGAAGTAAATATTGTAATAGGAAAGGATATTACAATTAAATATAATCGGTAAGTCGCTCTCTATAACAAGCCGACCCCCCTTGTTGAAACAAGTCGTCCAAGCGTCGCAGTAGTTCATCCTTATTGTGGAAACATTGACGCAGAGATTTCCACAGGCCGTGAAATCATTTGAACAAATCGTCTGTGACAAATGACGATTGTGGGAAATATAAATTAATAAATAAAATAATTTAAAAGTAAACGTCAATGAATTCATTTCATAATTGATAAAAATAAAATAAATAAAATTGAATAGAAATAAATCCAGATAAACTTATTGACGATGATATTTTGTCTGTCCTTCTTTATCGAATCAGCTTCCTTTCTTTCATCAAATCAGTTTCCCTTAAAAATACAACTATGACCCTTTTGGTGTTCTCATATTCTTTCAAATATAAATAATACAAATTTATTTCAAAATTTCGAAATTTAATTATTATAAAATTATTTTTTTATTGTTTTAATAATTTATTTTATTTTTTATTATATTTGTCATGCCGAAACATGGGTGAAATATAAATATTTATATACATACAAATTCGGTTTCTCAAAAATTTATTTACTGTGAGTAATATTTTAATTTATGAATGCTGTGAAATCCTAATTCTTCTAACAAGTTGGAAAACGGTATTTTATTGTACTAACATCCTTCGGTCGTTCAAGAGAATTTGTGTTATTACAAGTTCAAGAAATAATTATTATAACGATAAAATTTAAATTATTATTTTGAAATAATGATTATTAATCATTAAATGTTTACACTAAATGTTAAAATTTAATATAAAAGTAATATTTTTCATAACTGATACAAAATATATTTCAAATATTTTAATTAAATTAAAACAGGTCGCAAATTAATAACGCAGATCGACGCGCAACAACATTTATTTTCCATCACAAATATTCAAATGTTTTTCGTATTATTCTAAAAAAACAAGTTGTATTATAAACAAGTTCTAATTATTTTCGTTAATAATGACCATGCCTCTACATTAGGGTGGAGCGAAACATTTTTCGAATTGAAGTATCCAATAGTGATCAGGGTTGCATATTGGTAATATAATATGTATAACTACTTTAAAAATTTCTTTAAAATCATTTGACATACTACGATCTCACAAAGGCCCTTGAGTTTAACTGTTTTCACAGATTTTGTTAAGTCTACACTGTATGAGGAATATTTAACTTTGGTATGTTGAAATTGGTTTGTTGAATTTTGTATGTTGAGTTTAGTATTTGGAAATGTGTTTCTCCCACCCAGATGGAAAATTGATATTTTGGATGTTCACGATAAATAATTATTCGAGTATAATTTATATTTTAAAGTACAGCATAATATATTTAAAAAGCTTTAAAAATATTAAATCGTTTCAAATTTTCATAAATTAAAAATTTAAATAAAGTAAATAACTTTTAACTAAATTTTAAATTAAATAAATGTTCTTTCTTTGCATAAAATCATTTTTAAAATAAAATTAATATGTAAATAAAAATTAATACTAAAATTACAAAATTTGAACTTTAAAAATAAAATCTGAAAATAATGAAAAATTTAATCGAATAATTGTTTATTAACAAACATTAATAAAAAATTATCAATTTAGAACGATGTCGAATGACGAGAGTTTTTCTGAGAGTTGTCCAAAAGACAATTGAAAAAAAAATTGAACATAAAAGTTCGAAAACCCATGTTGATGTTCTTAATACACTATATATTTTTACAATAATTTAAGACAAAAAACATCAGAAATATATTTAAAATGTATAATTACACCAATAATAATGTACTTCATACAATGATAAAAACATTTAACCCTTAAAATAGACAGATTTTGTGTTGAAAACAGGTGATGCTTTTCGAATATCTTCTTTAGCTTTGATATACCCTTCTCTTTGTTCTCCGCCTACAGAACCAGATGCTTCTGTTACTAGTTTAACGCATCTCTCAACTGCCTGGTTGTGACATGGAAGTGGTTGTATATTAAAAAAAACTGGAGACAGGATTTTATATAAATTTTAGTATATTGTTTGACTCTAGACTTTCTGTAGCTGGAAGTTCCGTAATCTGATTTGTTCCCAAATCAATCAAATTGACATATTTTTCAGCACCAAAAATTATTTTTGATATTAAAAACTGTCTGACTACATGATACGTCTTAGTTCCTGTATTGAGGATTCTTTCAAAACCTAATTTTCTGAAATCATTATCTTTATTATATATCATTGCCACCAAAAGATGTTCAGGATGAGCATAAAAAGCATTTCTTTGGATTACTGGACCTAATAAAGCTAGGAAATCACCAGGTAAATAACGTGTACGGCGTATCATATTCCACAAATGCAAAGGACCATAATTATACGAAGGCTTGCTTTTTATTACAACAATTACAACCTTTACAACAAAGTGAGCCAAAACATTCAAGCTTTCATTAGGTACTTCCACTGAAATATACGTTCTCAAAATCCAATTTGCCAATGTGAGCCATCTGGAATGCGAATTTTTTCCAGGATCCCTCCATTTCATGGTTTCCGAGAAATGTTCAGAAATTTCAGTTTGGGTGATTAATACAGGTCACTTTATTCAATTTCAAATTAAATAATAATAAAATATTATATAAAAACTAGTAAATCAAAAATTTAAACTTTTATATCCATTCTTTATGCAGACAAAACTCTCCTTTGCCAACAATTTTTTTAAAATTTCAAAAAATTTAATTAAAAAAACATAATAAAAATAAATATAAAGTACTGATAATTTATAACTAGATATCTTGGCATTAATATTGTTCGGGAACTCCGAATTTGCCGTTTTTCCCATTTTGGAATCTTAAAAAGGTTTTTCGATCAAATTTTTACATGATCATTTATTGTCATCGAGAATGAGTAAATATGCAAAGTTTGAAGAAAATCGATTGAGTAAATAGCCTTCAAAAATAGGTTTCTAAATTCCATGGATATTATTGGGTTCGTGATTAAAATCCAAAGTCATTATTCGCAAAACTTTATTTCTTATACAACTTTCATTACTCAAACAAATTTATGAGGAACAATAAGTTTCAGTTACATAAAACCAGATTTTAAAATTTCAAATATAAATAATAATATCGATGTATATTATATATATATATATATATGTTATTTTATTCAATTTTGCATAAATCATATTTTGTTTTTGTTTTATTAACTTTTACAATGTATATTAATTGAAATATAAATTTAGATCTTTAAAAATATTTTAATGGACATGACCTGTAAAAAGTCAATTCCTAAATAATTTTTCTTTAATTTTAAAATATTCAATAAATATTTTTTTAATAAAACTTTACCATTGACAATTAAATTCAATAAACATTATGATTTTTATTTTAGAACTTGATTTTATTTTAAATAGTGTTAGAAGATATATCAAAAATTTCTTTACAATATTCTTTAACTCCGAAGCTGTTATTTTAATTGTGATTCTTTGAAACCTAATTTTTATAAAAATTATTTCAATTTAATTAGTAAAAATATTACCTTTAAACCATAATTTTTTTATAAAAAGTTATTTCATTTTAATTAGTAGAACATTATTTTTAATTTATCTCAAATATAAATATGATTTTTAATTTAAAAATATCAAAAATTTAAGGTTCACCCAAAAGAACATCAACAAATGTGTAACGATCGAGAGTATTACGACAGACACCGCCCGTGAGACCCCTCCATCCACTACATCACCTCGTGAGCACGGAATTATTGTGAAATTTGGGAATAGTCAAACTCGACTATTCCCGTTACGTTTAAGTGTGTCCTGTGCATCAACAAAGCGGTGAGGTCCGGAGGGATCTATGGACGCGTCTTGAGGATAATCGTAAACCCCGAAGTGACCAGAGGATGTTGTCGAGACCTCTTAGAGAACCTTTTGAAATCCTTTAAAAAAAATTTAATTAATTAAAAACTTTGATTTATAATATAAATTACCCGCAATCATTTGATTCCAGTAATTGACCCAGGATGTCGCATAATTATTAGGATCGAAATCATTTCCTCTCTGCCCCCTCACATCCTGTCCCGGAATAACTGCTGTTTGTTTCGATTGCCGACGAGCAATAATTATCAGTCAGTGATTGACCGGCATCCGACAGGGCAGCGGCACCTGCGTAGTCTGGAGTAGTTGGTCTGGGAATTAATCTAAAATAATTAAATCACTTACAATTAACATTGCGATGACGGAATTCGTTTTTCCCCTCATCCTGCCTTTGCAAATCGAACATCCAATAGGGTATAAATAGCCGGCACACAAATTTTATCAGTTGCACAAGATACGATACGCGAAACATCATTTTTGAAACTAAACACAAATTTAGAATTCGCTTATCCACAGTTTCGCTGACGTTTGCACCGTAATCAAGAAGTATAGTTTTTATCGTTTTGTTTCGTTTTATTCATATTTTCTTTATAATTGAACCTGGCAATAAATAACCCCTGTCTGTTTCAACATATTCTGATTTTATATTAAAGTTGTTAATGTGTGATCTAATATATTTTATTATTATTTAATTATCATTCTTATTTAATTCCTTGTTTATTTTTGCATAAATTCATCGAGATTCTTGGTGTCGTACCATTTATCACTTTAAGTACCGCGTGTGACAGTTAATTAAAGTTTAGCTTCAGGTTATGATAAGGGAGAGTTTGAGGAACAAGAAGTTAGAAGTGAGTGTCGATCAAACGAGGGCCGTAGCGTGAAAGGTAGGACGCTACGTGTATATATTGTATATATGGGATCACAGAGAATTATTTTAGCCTTTTATATGAAATAATATGCATGGGCAACATAACATATATAATGTTTTGTATTTATTATTCTAATTAGTAAGAATGTAAGATTTTTATAACTATTTTATCTAATACTCAATTATATTAAAAATATTTTTTATTTTTATTTATATCTCATTGATTAAAATACGTGCAGATAATTATAATAATATGAGGGTTCGTGAGAGTGTTGGATATTGTAACAAAACATTCGACACCATGAATCAAAGAAACTTTGGATTCTTTTCAAATATTGATTGACGGAACATAAAAATACTTCTGTGGTTTAAAATTTTACTATAATTATATTAATTATTTGGGTTATTACACTAATTAATTTTGGAATTGTGCTATTAATATTGATAACAACAACTATACTAATATTCTTGAAGAGTTACATAATCGGATAAACGGATCAGAAAGACAATATTCAAATAATATTAACTTTTCAGATCTAATTAAAAATGCGAAAGGTTTATATCCAACGAACTACGATGGCTATGAAAATATCTCGAACTCTCATTTTTGTTTGGAAATGCTACAACGACGCACTCATACAAGTTTGAAAGAATTATTATTTATGGCAACTGCTCAATTAAAAAATAAAAGTTTAAATCATGAAGAATTTTTCTAAAATATACAAGATATGATATATTCTTTGATTGCTGATGTTGAGTTGATATCTGAAACAAACACGTTGCAAATATGGAGAAAAATGGAATTCAATAAACTAAGCAGAATAATTCAAGATAAAATACAAATTATTCAATATCTACCGAATTGTAATAAAGAAATTAATTTGTAATAAATGAGGTGGATTTGGTTGTCAGATTCATCATGTTTTGTGATTTTTGATACTCGCTTATTCTACTCAACGCACATTAATTCTTGAATCTAATAATTGGCGTTATGGTTTTAAAGGTTGGGATTTTGTGTGCTTCATGCCAAACGTACGATAAATCAAAAGGATTTGCAAACTGGGGAGATCAGAATATGAATACCATTTATTAATATTTTGGTTCCGATTGTCGATACACTATCTTATTGGCCTTCATTCTTACCACAGGCAATATCACGACGTTTTTATGATAAAGTACTTTATTTACATGGCGATCCGTTTGTTAGGTTCGCTGGACAATTACAAAGCTACATTATGCGCCTAAATGAATATATGACCAAAATATTACATGAAGTCAACAAAGGTAAATTTTCTCAGTTGCATAATATTGGTCCAATAGTTGGTGTTCATGTGCGCAAAACTGATAAAATAGGAAAAGGAGCACAATTTCATTCGTTATCAGAATATATGTATCCTGTTGAAGTGTATTTTATAAAAGAAGAAATAAAAAAATAACTTTAAAGTCTCAATTAAATGAATTAAGTCATGATCAATCTTTAAGTACAAATTAACCAGTCAAATTAAACGACAAATTATTCTTGCTACTGATGAACCGAAAGTGTTTGACGAAATAAACCAAAATTATCCTTAATGCTTAAAAATCAAGAACATTCTCGTACTGCTAATGTTGGCAATCGTTATTCACAAGAAACTTTACAAGCAATAATTATTGATACTGTTTAGTGTGCACCTTCTCTTCATAAGTTGGTAGAGTTGCATATGAGCTAATACAGCCACATATTTTTTCATCATCTAGTGGAGATCAAGGAAATCAATTTAAATCTCTAGATGATATTTATTATCTTTGCGGTCAACGGTCAAATAATATGGTAATGACTCAAGAATTCGAAGATCGTCAATCCCATTTTAATTTGAAACTTGGAGATGAACTATTTGTCATGGGGAATCATTGGGATGGTTGGTCCAAAGGTGCAAAGAATAATCATAAAGTTGGTCTATTTCCCTTTTCTATGTCAAGAGAAGGGAACACGACAAATGTATATATTAGGTTGTTCGATATGAAACGGGTCAAACTTCACACCTTACATTTCAATCGCGTATAACTTAACTTTGAACTATCGTATGAAAATAAATAAGGTATTTCTTGACA
>MQRK01226702.1:0-14420 GCA_001938485.1 Girardia tigrina
AATTTTTAAAAATATTTAACAAGCAAATTAATATAAAAATATTTTACCCTTTAAATTAAAAAATAATAAACTATTCAGGCGAGATAAAAAATTAAAATTAACCCCTCATACTAATAACAGAAGTATTTTTATAGAAAACTGAATATTTTAAAAGACGTATACTGTTACTTTATTTTCGAAAAATTTTTTAATTCTTTTATTTTTTTTACGAATTTTGATAATGATGTTTATTTTTTATTATTATTTATTTTAATAAAATTACATTCAATGTTTATAAAAAAACTGAAGCACTGTTAATGAAGTTTCATAAACCTTGTTTAAATGTGCAAAGTGATTCGGTCAATCACATTAGAGTATTCTGATGTAAGACATGGTGACGCAAAAGTGGCGAAACACATTTTCAATAAAAGTTTAAAATTTAAATATCTTTATTGTCTTTTCTTTTTTATGTAAAGCTTTTCAATAATAAAACATAATAATTAAAAAGTAATAATTATTCTACACAACAAATAATTAAACTTCAATATTCACATTTCCATTAATTATAGTCAAAATAATTATTTTTTATTTAATTTTTAATACCCAGATTTTTAATTGTACCCAGAATTCATTAAAAACCTATTATAATTATTTAGAAAAAAATAATCAGACTATCATTTATTTTTTATTTGAAAAAAATACGTTTTAATTATTACGTATATCGTTTTATTGTTATAAATATACAATTATGGAAAATATATGGTTTTTATATTTTTGATAGCAAGACAAACAGTTCTATCAGTTTTACAAATAAAAACTTTAATGAAAAGATTTGAAAGATCTATTTTAAAAAACATTAAAATAACAAACTTTGAAAACATAGAAATGAAAAAAATACATTTTAAACATGAAATACGGAAAATACTTCGAGTTATATAAAAATAAACCTAAATTTTAACATAAATATAAATTATTAAGAATGCTAATATGGTTTTCATTATTTTTATTAACAACACAATTTGATGTAGACGATTATTGGAATAAAACTAAATAGTTTGTATTTACAACTGTTGAGTTTCCTCAGAATACATCCGAATAAATAAGAAATACATTATTACAATATCCAAGACTGTATGTTTTCGTAAAATAAAAGTTTTCCATTTAATTATTTAAGGAGTTTCTTTTTTTTAGGAATGAAATTTATTGAGATAAATCAGTTAATTAAACGATCTGAAAGCAAAAAGGCCTCAGTTAATAAATGTTTTCTTTTTAATTTTTAAAATGATAGCTTTTATTTTGAAAGAACAGATTGCACATTAAAGATATATTTAAAAATAAGATATGATGTCTCATTGTATTTTTATATGTTTTATACTGCAAACGTTTTATACTGAAACAAACGTCCCGATACTTACTGTGAATAATGTGTCTACCACATAATCTCTCGGCTATGCTTTACCTTATGTAACACGATAGGGCCTGAAAGTATTACTAACATTAGATTAAATAAATTTAATATGATTCCACATACTTCCTCGACCCTTTGTCATAAAACCGTTAACTCTTCATTATTTTAATATTGTCCTCCAAAATAAAGTGTATTAAGTCATTTCTTTCATAACAAAATAATTAAATCAGGTTTAAATATTTAAAATTTGTTTTCTGAATTTCGTTCAAATATTAACAAAGGAAATTTTAATAATCGATGACTCATTCGAATCACATTCATTTGTATCGATTTTGGCTCGTTGGTGTACGTGTGTGTGTGTGTCGGTGCACTAGTAAGGAGACACAGATATTACTTGTCTGAAGATATTCCTATTTATATTTTAAATATTTAAACTTTCTTATTTAATTATTTAAGTTAATCTTTCTTTTTTTAAGTTATTTTTCATTTTTAATAGATTTAATTTTTATTTCCATTCAAATATTTTTTCAATTAAGATTGATTATTTAAAATAGTAAAAAATGTAACTGAAATTAAACAGGGATACCATTGAAACTTAATTGGAAATTCCAGTCTCCCGGGTTGTTTCTTCATGCAATTCAATCGTAGCTTGTCTAAGTTTCCTTAATCATGGTGTTTGATGTTTTCAGACAATCTCTCATACATTTTCCGAAACGAAAGATTTCGAAAATTTTCATTAGAAATATTAATACATAATTTATAAAGTAGGAATTATTGTAATTATATTTTATCTCGAAAAAACTAGAAACAGAGTAAAATTTAAAAATATTGTAATACAATAAAATATTCAAAAATATTTAAATAGTCAACTATTAACCAAAAGACAGTTAAGTTTCACCTAAAACCTAACTCTAAGTTTAACCTTAAACGAAACAATAATAATTAATCATAACATATTTTAATACAAGTCCATATACAAGGTTGTTTATGTCCCCTTACTGAAAATAAATATAAGAGTTCGCTTGAATTATTGAAACTGTTCAATTAAAATATTTCTCTATTCACTTTATTAGGACATTCAAAATTTGGCTTTAAATAATACTGTAACGGCCACTTTTGCTAATTCATCAGCCGAATTCAAGAATTTGGTTACCATATTTTCTCTTATTTAATATCATTTATTAACTCATAATATATATACCTATGTATAAGAAAGTAAGCTAATAAAAAGAATGGAATAAGAATGTTAGATGTTTTGGGAAGATCATGAGAATTATTTAATTTTGAATTAGTTGGTCATCTCTCCGCGAAATAAACTAAACTTTTATATGTCAAGAGAATTCACACCATCCAAAATCAACACAAAACATTCAAACATTCAAACTACACCAAAAGATCAACATTCCAAATATTCCTCCCATTGTATACGTCCAAATTCGTATTTAAACATTTTATGATTTAATAATGTAAAATATAAGTCAAAAAACTCAAGTGAACGTTCAATATGATTAGAATAGTACAATTTGTGAGTTTTTGCATTTTTTTAAGATTTGGATGATTCTAAAATCTACCAGAAGAAACTTTATAAATGAAGAATGTAGAAAGATAATCAATTTTCCTAAAGTAAAATTATTGGCTTACAACTGAACATTTACTAAAAACGAAAATGTCAAAGTAAAAGTGAAAATAATTATCAAAGATAATCTAATATTAATGATAATTAAATTTTGTTTGCAAAAAAAATATTTCGACATGTTTGTTTGTAAGAAATACCGTCGTACTTTCATAAAATATTATCCATACATATTCCTAATGCAAGTAATTTGTTTCTAAATTACTTTTTAAATATTTTTCCTATAAATCTGGATACAGTATTGGAGATATACAACTGTACTTTAAACAAAATTAATTTTAATATATCAACCTAATACAAAATTTTTAGATAACATTAAATTGATATTATATATATGAAGCAAAATATTCGTCAAAATAAAGTGTAAGGAAACGAAATGGGAAAGATACAAATTGTAAAGTAAATAAGAATATCAATTTAATGTTATCTAAAAATTTTGTATTAGGTTGATGAAAAAGTTCTTCGCCCCAACTTACTATTAGGTTTATATATATATAATCAAAAACACCATTAAAATCAAATTTTATTTTCGCAATATCTTTCGGTAGATTTTCCACCATCTTCAGGTTGAATTAACAACAATTTTGCTCACTTATATATAGCGAATTGATAATTATGCAAACATCTTGCGTAATAACTAATTAAATATTTTCAACAAAGAAATACAAAAATCGACATTCTGATTTAATAAAACGATTTCTCCACGAGAATTGCTACAAACGATTTTGTTCAAGTGCTAATCGACAAAAAGACAGAGATTGGAATTATCTATCTCAATAGAGGTGCGCGGAAACAGATCACTCGGAAGATTGGGGCAGTAGAAATTTAGGTTGCCCAACGCACCCGCAAACACTGCCTTGTTTGGTGACATCCAACACGAGTCCAGTATTCCGTCTATGTCGGATACTTTAGTTACAATTTTTGAAGATGTACCATCTAGTTGTATTAGTAGACTCGATCCCTCACTTTTTTATTGGACTCTTTAAGTTGGTGGTAGCAGTTCACACAGAACTCTTTATCAGGTAAAATTTCAGTTCTGTCAGAAAACTGCACGGTATCAATAGTGTTGATCACTTCATAATACACGGTCGCCACGAGTCAGAAAAATAGATTTTTTTTTTTTTATTTTTCAGTATCAAAACAACTCAATCCAATTAATTATTCAAACATGAACTTAATTAATTCTTTTCTAAAATAATAATTTTTCACCCAATTTAATCTTTTTTTCATTTTTTCATTTTTTCAATTTCAAAATCAAATAATTTTCTTTTTCAAATCAGACAAATTTTTACAGTTGGTTTTTTTTACAATTTTTAACACCATTTTTCAAGTAATAATTTTTTGTTAATCACAAGCGAAGATCACTATTGAATTACATAAAAATGAAAACAAAATATAAATTTACAATAAAAGATAATTTTAGATATCAAATCAAAAAAAAAGATTTTCAGATAAAAATTTCTTTTCTTTCCGCAAATCACTTTTGAGTTTGAGTAAAATGTCACAGATTGATTTTGAGATGGCGACAAAAGAGAGATGATATAAATAAAGATCAAGATAAATATAATATCAATAATATTTAAATCCCGAACACTTGTTATCATTGTGTGATTAAAAACTTCTACAGCTTCGTTTGAGGGGGAGTACCTGAAGAATTAGGCACCCCAAGAGTAAAAGAAGATGAGATTGCAGGGTTTAGGCTTCACGTAAGTGGATGACAAACCACCCGTTGAAGTCTTACCTGCCAAAAACTGTACAATTTATTTTTATTTATTTTATTTCCCATTTTATAATCGGTAAAAAATTGTGGGTCAATTTAAAGAACTTTATAATTTTAAATATTCTTAATATATAATATTAATAATAATGTCAATTTATTTATTTTTGTCTTTTGAATCGTATTCCCTGATAATAAATCTTCATTATTTTGTAATATAATTCATTATATTGAGAGATTAATAGTTTTTATTTTCTTTTTCGAAAATTTTTAAATATTAATATAACATTTTACCAAAAAAATAAAACAAAGAAATATTAATGCTTATTTCTTTCATTGAAAATATAATTATTAAACAAAAATAAAATTTTTCTCATTTAAAATAATATATTTTAAGTGGAATATTTTTTGGAAAGCCTTTTGGTGGGGGTGATTTTGTCAGTTTTATACTTCTGCTGGCCAAGTTTTTATTTTTAACCCATTAACTCCCATAATTCTATAAACTAAAATTTTTTTTGGAACTTTGTTTTCTAGCATAAAACTTATATTTTGTTAAATCTACACTGAAAAATTAGCAAACCTCGTTTGAATATCAGAGAAATATATCTAATAGATATAGCGAAAAGGTTAGATATGTGTAAATACTGACAGATAGTCACGAAATTTGTGATTTTTAAGTAATCTCATACGAGATCACTGGTAGGTAATGGGTTAACTTCTATGCTTTGTAGATCTTTCTTCAGAAAAAGCAGTTTAAGCCATACATTTAATTATAATGTGGCGCGACAATTTAATCACAATTCATTCGATTTAATAAATATTTTTTGACAAAATCAAATAAAGTCTGCAACCACTCAGGTGTAACGACTGATGTGAGACGATGTAAAGAAATAATAAATAGGCTTTGAGATTTGCTAAAAAAAGGAGAATAATTTTTATAGCTCTTTATTTTGTCTTTTTATTATTTAAGTGTGATGGTTGAGCATTTGAATATTTATTAATTTTTTTTAGATTTATTTGAGTAATTATGGCATGAATTTTGTTTACAACATCAATAATGTTTCTAAAACCTTTATTTATATTACAATCAGAATTGTTTTCGCAACATCTACCAGAATCACTTTCAGTAATCGAAATCTCTAAATTAATAGATCTTTCTAATTTGAAACAATTTCTTTTAGAAATTAATTATAAGGAATCCCATTGGTCGAAATTATAAGGACGTTTAAATTTATTAACGAAAACAAATATTTTAATAGAATAATTTTAATTATTTTCAAAAATATTAATTAAAATAATTGATTTTTAATTTCGAAATAAAATTAATCAAATCACTTCAAGATTCACTACAAAATTAATTTTAAAATAAATTTTAGCATTAAATGTAAAATTAAATGAAATTAGTTTCCGCTGAAAAAAATAAAAATATTAATCCGCCATTTAGGTAGGGAAAACCACGACCATAAAAATATCAACACACAACATTCAAATACAAAACATCAAGCTTTCCTTACAGATTTCAAATGAAATTCTTTTTATTAAATACATTTGTTCAGTTCGTATTTTTTTCATATAAATGTTAAGCAAATAAATACTCTTTAAAATGACTTTAGAAAATAGTATAAAGTAAATTGAAAATCATAATAATTTGAAACAAAAAGTCTACACGAAAAGGCATTCGATATATACACCTCCCATTTAAGTTTAAGGATAGGTCGAGGACAACTCTTATCATTTGTTATACCAAATTAAAATGGAAGCTCATAAAAAGTTGCTTTTGCGAAAGCCACTTTTGAAGGAATCAGTTTCAAAATAATTATTTTGGTTATAGAAATTTAAATATATCTTCTTCAATATTTTCTTCTCTTTTAAAGTATTTGCGTGGTCCCATCAACTTAGTAATTGCAAAAATTTCTATTTCAATTTTAATTAACTTTTTAAACTTATGTTTGTTAGTGGCATATATTTTTCTTTTTCCATTCTTTTTATAAGCTTACTTTATATACAGTGCTTAAAATACGTTTAAGACCACCAAAATTAAATTTATTTTTTTAATCATCTTTGGTATTTGTTTACTTTGATTTTCAATAATAGGCACTAAGTTTTGTTTTTCCTTAAGTTTTTCTAATAGAGCTTGAATTTGACGTAGAAGTTGATCATTTTGTGGAAAATCTTTGACGTTGTTGGTCATCTAGGTGAGTAACCCTAATTTATAAAATTCTTTATTATTGCATATTATATTACACTTGGCTTACTGCATCGTTTAGTTTTATGCAAGTCAATTTTTATTAACTTTTTCTAGTTAATTAGTTGTCTGATGATGTATGATATGTGTTTAGGGACTTTCTGTAATGTTTTAGCTACCTTGACCTTGGCATTAACACAGATATCACCATATGGTTATTACTCATTAGTTTGATTGATTATTCGCATTGTTATGTGATATTTTTTATTTACTGCATTTATACTGTGTAGTTTTCTAAGTACATTAGTTGAATAACAATCATATTAAGAGAGTTCATGCATATTTATGGTAATTTTTTGTGTTTTAGAATAATCCGTACACGATGGGTAAGCGATGCAGCATCTCTCCTACAAAACGTTCACGGGTTATTGCTCTCAAGAGCAGATGTCCTTTAAGCCTTTTTTTATCTACAAGTTGTTATTTGACCTTTCAGATTCCGAGTTCATATTAAACAAAAAAATTAATTAATGAAAATAATACACATATTTAGACAAATTTTTCATTAGTTTAATCATTTCAACAAAATTCATTTATTAAATTTTCTTTGAAATCAAGTTTTCGTTTAAAATATTTAACTAATTTTATATTTTAATTTTATAATAAACCTTTTTATTAAACTTTTTTTTCTTTTGCTTTAACTATTTAATTTTTGTTGAATTGTTTATAAAAAAATATTTTTAACTATTTTCTAGTTTAATAGACTTTATGTATTTTTTTAAATATTTTGCATAATATTTAATTTTCTTTTAAATTTTAAATTAAACACAATCATAAATTGTTTGACGAAATGAAAATTTTAACTAAATCCTCATAATATTCCTAAACAAAACAAGATTATTGAAATTATCATCAACGATGACTTAGAAAAAGTTTTCCAAACAAAATAGAAAACTAAATACAGATATTACAATAAGATCATTGAACCTCTAACGACAAGACTCCGGTTTAAGGATCGATGTTTTGGTATTGATTGTTAAAATTTTATTCATTTTTAAAATCCAAATAAAAGCATGTGGTTCACTTTAAAATTGTTGTATAGTTAAACGTATTATTATAGATCCACTCAATATAAAGTGTTACGTCGTACACTACTACGTTATTGTGGCCACTGTACATCTCAAATAGTATACGCTCTCTTTGAAGTGTAACATTCAGTTTTTAAATTTTTGATTACCTAAAACTTTATCGTGATACGTTCTGTTTTCTTTAAAGATTGCAAAATTAGAGATATATATTTTGTGTTTTCTTCTTCAAAACGTTTTCTTTTTATTTCTACCAATTTTTGAAGTAACCCTTTAAACTTTTTTATGATTTTAGTTGACAATAACGTTTTAGGGAATTTAGGACCCCTCATTCAAATGAGAGTTCTATCTTGAAATCGTTTTCTTTAGAAATTTTCGTATTTGGTTGTAAGGAATAAAAGCAACGTGCGTTACGTCCTTCCTGCGCAAAATGTTACTGGACATAAACTGTTTGTTCTACAATAAATAATACTATTAACAATCATCAATAAGAATACATTTAATTAAAACAGTTGTACAACATTGATTAATACGCAATTAAAGACCCAAAATAACAATTCCAAATTAAGCATTCGGTTGGGAATAATTTATCTCCTCGGCATCAGTCAAAGAGAACGACTAAAGTTAACATTTATTTATAAATAATCCAATTTCACATTTGTTAATTTTATATAATCCGAACAAATAAATTAATTTAATATTCAAGATAAACATTTTAAACGAAAATTGAACGAGCTTCAAACGGTTGATGAGAATTTTATTTGAACAAATATTTTATATATATATATATATATATATATATAATATGATTAAATCAATGATATTTTATGTATCCCTAAATAATGTCATACAATTTTTGCCGATTTCCCCCCCTTTACCTTGTCACAAAAAGTTAGACCCAATTTCAAATATGACGGTCTGAAAAAAATAAATTATGTTTACAATCACTGTTATTCCCATTCTCTTGTGATAATCAAATAAAAGGATTATAACTATAGCAAAATTGCATGAAATTGAGAACAGTTGAATATAGTAAAATAGCGGGGGGATTGTAGCTTGTGCATCATTTCGATATGACGTAAAAATTTTAGAAAATCCCCTACCCAATTCGTCATAAAAGTCTGAAACCCTTTGTCAAGGGTTTTTTGATCTGGTTGTAGAGATTTATTTTGTATTACATTCATAACATTTATACACATGACCAGAGAACACACTGAGAGGCACAGAGACTTTCTTACTAAACATTGACAGAGTTACACTAATGTGAGGCATATTAATACTGAGTTTTGCATGTCTATACGAGCATCCTTGCAAAATTTGACAGATACCCTTACTAAATTCTACTTACATTGTTTAAAAAAAAAGAAAAGCTTTCTATAGTGCAACAATAAATTATTAATAAGAAATTTAAAAAACAATGATAATTTTTTATTAAAATCAAGAACGTCATTAAAAAATCAAATTTTATTGCAATATATGTCAGGGGATTTTCGACAATCTTCAGGCTGAATTAACAAAAATTTTGCTGTCTTATATATAGCAAATTTTTGATTATGCAAACATCTTGTGTAATAACTAATTAAATATTTTCAACAAATTGGAAGAGAGACTTGTTTGGACATTAATAGACGGATTAATTTATTTAATCAATAATGCCTCACAAGTAACTCTTTCCCAATAATTTTTAAAATTACTGCACAATATTTTAACATTAGTTGTTTTCACCTCCAATCTACAAATCTTCATATTAATATTTAATTAGTTAATACACGAGATGTTTGCATAATCATCAATTTACTATTTATAACACAGCAATATTGTTGTTAATTCAGCCTGAAGATGTTGGACTTTTTAAAAAATTATTTAAATGAGTAAAAGTCTAAATTTAAATGTGGTTTAGGTAGATTTCAGAAGATTAATTAAAACATAGAGTATGTTGGTTGTACTTAATAATTTTGGTCATATGACGAAGAAAAGTTGAATCCAGTTGAACATATATTCAGTAAAATATAATTGGTAAATTTATTCAGTGGGACAAGCAAAATAAGATTAAGTTGTCGAAATTTAAATGAATCGTCATATAATTTTATCACACGAATAATTACAATTGTTGTCAAAAGAATTGTAAGAAAATTTATTATTTAATTTGATTTCCTGTGACCTCATTCAGAGTTGATACTGTGAAGAAGGAATGCGATCTCTTTTGATCGTTGATCAAATAAAAAGGTTTTTTCTCATTTATTATTTTATGTCATTTTAAATTTGTTTAGTATTAGAAATGGCGCTTTAAAACATCATTTAAGTCATTGCATGATTTAGGAAAAAGTCAATCAATAAAGATAGAATATCCATTAGTTATTAATAATAACGGCAATTATCGAGTCGAAAAGTGTTGAGTTAAGACACGAGAGATCCAACATACATAAAAAGTTCCCTACCTCTCCCATACATAACAGTACCATATCCAGTAAACTCCCTGGAGTAGAGTCACTTATCCTCTATTTCCTACTTCTGCCATACATATAGTAAACACACTGGTGTGGGGTCAGTGAATCCTAAGAAAACACAACATACACTAATTTCCTTGTCAATATGAATCCTCAATACCTTCAACAAGAAATTACCAGAAACCGTGATCAGCTTTTAAGACCGAGAAGAAGTCAAATTTATCAAAAATGGGCTCCTCTTGAAGTGTCTCCAGAACCGCTATTGGGTTCTTTCACTAATTAAATATTTATTTAAAAATAAATATATTAAAACAAATGTTATGTTCACTAAATCGCATCAGCAGTAGCAACCAATTAAGAGTTTTTTTAAGTGATATGTAATTTAATTTTTTGATTTTTAATTTTGAAAAAATTTCTTAATTGGATTTGCGACCCCTGAAATTTTTAAAACTTAAAAATTCAGATGCGCATTTAAAAATTTTTTAAAACAATTGAAAATTTTTGAATGATCAAAAAAAACATTACCGAAAAACATTGAATTTTCGTTTCCCAATAATTGCTAAAAACAATTAACAGTAATTTGCAAAGATATAAATTTGTTTAATTAAATCAATAAAGTTTGTACAAATGTATGAAATTCAAATATATTTCTAGTCAATAAATGTCAGTTCTTTCTATGATCGAAATAATCATCCGTTAATCATTATTCTGTTTTTTTGTCAATTTTTCGAATATTTCTCATTAAACACCTGATGAGGAATGAACAATCAAAGTTTTGAAAAGTCTAAGCATTTAATGACTACAGATCAAGAAAGTTCGCAAGTCAATAGCGGCGCATATACCAGTGCTTTTCATCCCTCATCGATAGCCGCTGTCAACAGATCGAATCAAAACGATCTGACCGGCGGTTTAAATGGCGCATTTGCGTGGGGATTGAATGCGAATCACGGATCATTCCCGATGGACTATCCATTGAATCCGTCAAAAATGAAATTTATCTCCGATATATTTCATCCAAACAATGAAGAACCGAGATCAATCGATTATNCGAGTGAAGAATCGACCAAACGCTCGAGTCAAATCGATGGGTCAAATGACCCGCTTCCATTCGCCGCGAATTCCGCGAAAAGGTTTGCGTATTTAACGAACGGCGGTCCGATAGTAGGGATGGAGTTGTTGTCCGATTGCTGCTCGTCGAAATCGATCGCTTCTTCCTCGGTCGATAGCGCCAACAATTCCAATAACAATCGGAAAATAATCACCGCCGGATCGAATTCGAAATATTTGATGTCGAAAAAGCGAAGAGTCGAAGAGCTATTGGGATTGTTCAGTCTTTCAGTGAATCTGCAATCGATCGACGACACGATCGTACTGGTGTTGTCGAAAATCCGTGACGAAAACAGCCACCAGGCGATCAATTCGGTCCATCATTCCGGGAATAGCGCTTCCGATTTGTCACAAATGACCGAACCACGATCCTTCATCGTCTGGATCACGGTGCGTGCGGGTGTGGTAGCGACCCTTCGAAAGTGCGAACGCCACCAAAATACGGTAAGCCTTATCGATCGGCGAGCGAATTTCCCCGTGTCGCTTTTTAGTACGCGACCATTCAGCTCGTTCCACGAGATCCACGGAACACATCCCGGGCACGTCAAACATCAACCTCAACTTCAACAACAAATATACATGAAGATTTAAAAATTATACGGATTTTCGTATAAATTATTTCAAAATTCAACATGATTTAAAAACCGTTATTATACTGTTAGAGTTGTAGGGATTTCAGTTAACTTAGAGTGTTATAAATTAAAACATTGGAAAATCATATTACTAAAATTTCATTTTTATACTGATATTTCAATAATAAAATTTTTACTTTAGACTTTAATTTTCAAACATAAAAGTTTCCATTGTTTTAATTTATAAAACTCTAAAATTTCTTTCTCCATATTTTAATGTATAAAATACTTTTAAATAATTTGAAAATTTCTTTGATGAATTTTAAAATGCAAAAAATTAAGTGATCTCGCTCAATCCTAACATATATCTCTGACAATTTCGGTTAAAGTTTTCAAAAAGACTGGATTTCGGTTTGTTTCTTCAAACAAAGTAGTATTTCGGTAATTTTCGGTTTTCACCGAAAAATCCGTTCCCTAGTTACTATAATTTAGGAAGCTTTGATGTTCAATTTGCAACATTTTTTAAATCTAAATATTATAGATAGGAGAGGAATAATTTAGTTTGCTTTGTGGAATTGCGGTATCATCGGATTAAATATTACGATTGAGTAAATGAGTCACTAAATGATCATGAAATATACGCGCTGATTACGCTACATTTTTTTAAGACTCTTAGTAAGCCTTATTATTACTAAAATAGCTACAAGGCTAAAAAATCTGATTAAATTTGATATCATTGTTCCATTTTTCTTTCTTATTCTTTAATCAATTTTTAAATTATATGAATTTATTATCAAAACCTGGAACCATTAAAAAATTGAAGTGATAGTCTTAAAACGAAATTATACATTTAAAATATTTAAAACTTTGTGATATTATTAAAGGAAGGTCCCTAAACTAATCTTTTCAGTTGTAAACTGGTTAGCTTCGTTGTAATTTTGAAAATAACATAAAAAGAAAAACGGTAATTTATCAGTTGATATTATTTTAATTAGTTAATTATTTTAAATAAAAATATTTTAATAATTCAAAATTTAAATTTTTTCGCAGATTTAAATGTTAAAAACTTAATTTCTTTTTGATAATTCTTTTACAATCTGTAATGTTTAACCTCCATTATTAATGGAATTGTATATTCGAAATTATTCGTTTTAAAAGCCTATAAACTAGTAATTGAATTTTTCAATTACTTTTTTGTTTTGCTTTATGTGAATAAAATTCATTCAAAATTTGATTTACAAATTCAAAATTTACAACAATTTAATTGATTCGGAGTCGATGTTTTGAGTACAAAATTCAAACTAGTTGTTTGTTTGAGCTGGTTGGAGTGAAAATCTGATCAACCGATAAATAGGGGCAATCGTAAATTTGTTTTCTCGGTAAAGAAGAACAAATTAATCATTCAGATAAAAATTGTTTTGATTCAGTCGTTCTAAACCTGCGGCCCGCGGACTGCATGTCGCTTGCTAGAATGTGATGCATGGCCCGCAGACACTTTTCAATGATGACATCCTAATGTAACGTAAATAATCAAAAACAAAAATATATATATACTGTATATACATGTAGGTTACTCACTGTGGTATATATGTATGAGCGTGTTAATAATAATCTCAAATTTTTATTTTTTGTTTGAGTAGCCTTAATTGTGTTGGATATAACTTTAAATATTTTTGTATGTAATTTCAATAAATCCATTGTCTGTCTGGTCATACTGACAATTTACTTGTTTACACATATTAAAATAGTTATTACGTATAATTTATATCTGTATACAACTTAATAACACACTAAAGTTGACTAATGTGGTACAATATTCTGCGTTTTTTTCTTGAGCTTCGTCTGCATAAAATATAATTAATAATATAAGTTACAATGTAACTAAAAGTGTAATAAGAGGTGACCACTCTAATAATCGAACCAATAAATCATATTTCAAAAGAAGGCACCAATTTTTCTGAGTGTTTACTATATATATAATTAAATGACTTGCCGTACGCGATTCCAGACCCACGAACCTAAAACATTTGAGATCCACTGTATAAGTTCGGTCATATATTGATATTTGAATTTCACATTTAAGCAATATTTCAGCCCAATACGCCAATGGCAAGTTTGTGATAAATCGTTCAACGAATTTGTGTCACACACACACACATATACACATATATATCGACTTCCCAGGGTTCTCATCGATGACAGATTGGACTCGGCTTACAAATTCTGCATTTCTGATACTGTCCGAACGTCTACAAACTTGTTTCCGTTGCGAAGTTTCAGCCCCATCACC
>MQRK01226727.1:0-10481 GCA_001938485.1 Girardia tigrina
TTTTTAAAAAAATCAACGTTAGACATTATCTGATCACAAGCCTTGATTATATACAGTAACCTTATTTATCTTGTAATTTATTTTGTTTTATTATTATTTTTTCGTTTTAATAATTTATTTAATTTTTTATGATATAATTTGTTACAATTTCAAAAATTATATTAAAGATTAATTTTATTTTTTTCATATTTTTTTAATTTTATTTTTTTAAATATTTATTACTAAGACTGCTTTACTTTTCCTATTTTGGATGTTAATCAGTGGGTTATAATGTTATATTATCAATGATTCACAATACAACCTCTCATAATTTGAATCAAAACTTTTCTGATGATTAATAAATTTATCTTTTGAAATTGATGAAGTTCTATCCTAGAAACATATGCAGTGATCAAGAACCTTACTTGATATATTCGACTGTATTGTGTAATCTGTATTTTGAGATAACGATTTGTCTCTTCAGTGTACGAGATTTTACACGCATGAAAATTAAATCTATACACAAGATAAGCTTCCACTAAATTGTTAGTTTTAAATTTCAATGTAACATACTTTTTTACTTTATAAAGTACGGACACTATCTGTTGGTGCAAGAGCGGACTTGGCATGGCAGCCGTGCAATTGCAAAGGTGGGGGGTCGGCGAGTAGTGGGGGGCAATAACGCAAAGTAGGGGAAAAATGTATGTTCTGCCCCGACCCCCCCCCGGAGGGGGGGTCGGTGCAGAACATACATTTTTGCCCTACTACGCAACAAAGACTCACATTAATAGAGCAGCCATATGATTTTCTTTGGTTCTTGAATTGAAATATTTATCAATAACTTCTGGATTTAGTAATGATGATTTCTCCTCGATTCTAATTTGAAAATTAAGAGCACAACAATAGAAAACAGCACTAGCAAAAGGATTTTCTGTGAGATGATCTCCTCTTTTACCCAAAGCATTCATAAAAAAATGAAATCCATTGTCGTCCACTTCTTTCAATAGAACAAATCGATCACTTGGGACTTCATCTCGAGTCGAAGTCGCTAGTGCAATCGCATTGAGCTCGGCGATCTCCAGATACTGAAGTGTATCGTCAAACCAAACTTTGAATCGTTTAATCGGATTCAACGAAGCCGGATAGCATTTATCAAAAATCTCTGATTTACTCTCATGATTTATTCATAATCCATGAAACATTATTCTCATTAATTCAACTTTTGTAGGTGAAAAATTTTCCTCATTGAAACTGGAAATCCGACTTTCTGCATCATTGTTTGTCATTGTACATAAAATTTGAAAACCACAGTTGATTACATTTGAAAAATTCAGATGTCGAAATTCGCTAACGACATTTTTTTATTTATTTTGACTCCAATCAAATAGTTTTCACAACTACTAATATTCAATCAATAATTATGCCACACACACAACAAAAACAAAAAAAATCACTCCTAATTTTCATTGGCCAATCAAAGGCCTAGAAAGTTCGAGAAAGTATTTCTCGAAATCGATTACTACTACGATGTGGTTTTCTAATTTTAATTGAATATTTTTAATGCCATTTTGGCAACATTTTTTTGATTTAGTTTTTGATTTAATTTTTTTTGCATGAAAAGTAAACGTATTTTTAAATATAAAACAGTAGAAATTTGTAGATCACAAAATTCACCATAAACAAATTGAGTAAAAAAGTTAGAGAAAACTGACGGAAATATTGGGTTGACTGGGAACATTGGCGTTTTGGATTAGGTTAATGTTTTTATTTTAAAAACTCGATCTTGAATGAGTATTTAGATTGGATTGAAAATGATTAAGGACGGATGATTGTTGATCAAGACTGTTCCATTTATAATTCATAGTCAGCGACTGATAAGTGTTATTTTCTTTCATTTTAGTTATTTCATATTTTAAAAGATCTTTCTCAAGTTGTTGGTCAGGATTTTGTACTGAAGAAGGTCAGCTGGTCTTATCAAGGTTGAGGATTTTGTTTCTCAAAGAATCCCATATTTGTATGATTACGGATTGTATTTGATCCGATTTTCTTTAGTGGCATTCGAAAGGAATCAATGTTATCATTGTAATCAGACTTTGAGCTCTGAATAGAAAGGTTGATCTTTTTTCTGGCCATTATTATGTTTTCTTCGAGATCTTTTCTTCAAACTCATCAAGATGACTGTATAAGATAGTTTAAATGATCACCGAGTTCAGTTTTAAACGTTATCGATTGTTTTTATTATGAATGATATATTCTATTCTCCAATCTCGATTTTCGAATGAATAAACCATTCTGTGAGAGTCAGATTTTTCTTATTCATTTCATCATAATTAAAATGTGAGATTTTTGTTTGCGTACAATTTCAGTGTCAGCAGGGTTTTACTGTTTTCCAAAATGCATTTGATGAGTTTAGAATGGAACTATCATTTAAGATATTGACATTAATTCTTTCACGTTAAAATCAATATTAAACATCAAATTTTTCAATTCTTTGTATCTTTTAATATATTCCTCTTTCGTTAGAACAACATTCTCTCCTTCATACCACTCCCCAATATTTTGAGCTGCTTCCAGAGCTGCAGATCTTTCTGATTCGGTAGAACAGTCAACATAAGTATCCTTTTCAAACTGATTTTTCACACAGAATATAGATGATTCCAAATCATTTTGTACCTTCTTCAAAGCTGCTTCGTTATCATCAATGGCTTTCAATTAAACGATTCTTTAAATCCACATAAATCTATGCCCCTTCAATTCTCTCGGGTAATCGAACTTAATCTTCATTTTTATAAATGTTATTCTTAAATCTTCTTAAATCTTCTGAATAAGGAATTTTTATAATTTTAACGCACTCTCCATCATCCTCCTTTTTGGCTTCCTTAGCGTGGATTCTATCTGGCATCAATTTAATATTTTTTTCTATTTATTTATATGGTATATATTATTATGTAAACGTTTCCTAAGAATGTCAAGTCTGGTGTCAAACCATTCTGTGAGAGTCAGATTTTTCTTATTCTTAAATAAATTATTAAAATTTATAAAAATTGCATGTCATATAAGATCTTATGTTGTCACTATGCAATTTTATGTATTATTTTTAATTTTCTGTAATTTACTTACATTGAGTTTCAAAAAGTTAAATTTGAAATAGTTTTTTTAGTAAGTCTTAATCAATGTCTTTCACAGACGTTTATTGCTATTGTAAACAGTTTTCTTTCATTTTATAAAATAAGGAAAGTTTAGAAAAAAATAGGATTAAAATGAAACCAAACATTTTGTCATTAAAACATTAATTATATATTGTAATTAAAAATTATACAATAAAATTTATTAATTATACAAAAAATAATTTTTACTAGTAATAAAGTAATATTGTTGTACCATCTGTTCGATTCATTAATATTTAATTAACAAAATTATAAAATAAAATTATTCAATTACTTAAAGAAATCTTATTCATGTAAGCTTTATAAAGATTATTAAATTTTATGAGTTCTCATTTACTTTACTACGATAAATAATTATAAATATTGATATTTTTTTAAAGATTACCAATAGTTTTCAAAAAAATGCCATTTGGTTATCAGTTTTCCATTTTATTATTTTTGTATGCTTATTATACGCAGTATTAATAAAATTAAAATTATCATCATTTTAACTTTATTTATTATTATTAAAATAAATAATAATAATAATAACAATCATTATTATTATAGTTACGTCTTTAGTCTCTTTGAAATCCATAAGTCAAATCCCGCTTAAAATCAATATATTATTTAAACAAAAACAATATTTAACAATTAATCAATAAAACATAACTATTATTATTATTATTATTATTATTATTATTGTTGTTGTTATTAAAGAGACGTTTTGTGAAATGAAAGATCTCTAACAAATAAACCAAAATATAGCATACTGAGTTTTACAAACTCGATTTTGATATTTTTTTGATAAGATTTTAGTTAAAACATGTTTTAGAAAATATCGTTGTACATGTTTCGATGTTTCAAGTATTTTTTTTAATAATTATAATTTTTATGAAACATATTATTTTTAAAATTTACTTTTCTGTTCTATTTTTATTATGTGTATATAAATGAATGTTTGTATGAATGTTCCGAGTAGACTCGGGACCTATGACATACATTTTAACCAAGATTGGGCAAATTGTTGTAGAGATGTAAGGTCAGATTGATGTTAACAAATTTAATAAAATTCAATAAAATTTTAAAAATGATAATGAGTAAAAAATATTAATGCATCTATTATTATAAGACTAATTGAAAAAAATGGTAAATTATTAAACATTAAAAGTCCTATAATAACAAATGTGATATTTTATTTTTGTGGAAAATCTTATTAAGTCTAAGAACCATTTATTCAGTTTTAATTATATTTATCCTACTTTTACAATTCGGACACGCCTTATTATGTTAATTAGAACACAGAAGAAAACTTAATGTATCAAATATAAAGTTTCTATAAGTCGAAAATATGGCTATTCTTCTTACTAAATAAAATGTAAAATAATGCGATATTTATTAAATTTATTCTTAAATGTTTCACTTTCTTTGGTTCCACAAATTCGAATACATAAATTTGAATATTATCAATATTTTAAATTATTTTTAATCGAGAAACAAAATTTACATTCTTTTAACGTATTTTAGAATGGATATATTCCAAATCTGTCATGAGCTTCCTTCCTTGTGCTATTTTCTGAAGAAAAAATACCTCCTTTTGAGTGTGATTTAGAATTTTAGTACCAATATAAAAGTTGTCATATAAATTGATCATAGTCCTCGTCAATTAAGTAGTGATAGTTTACGTGCGCCACATAATTTATATTCTGTAAGACACTTTTGTCGGTATTGAGTTTTACTTTTTCTTTCATTCATTTTGATTCTTCCAAATACTACCTTAAACAGATTAATGCAAAGTACGCTGCTTTGTCGTGCTACTTTTTACAATTGTTTGATCCATCATGGGAGGAAATCTTTTGTATATATAAACAATCAAAATCAGTGTATCTCCAAAATAATTAGCAATCCAAAATTATTTGCTGAAATATGTGAAATATCACAAAATGTAGTAAAAAATAGTACGAAATATCCTGAAATATCGATATTAGTTTGAATAATCAGAATTGACTGGTGCGTGAAATATTTCGTGGTAAAATGTATTGCAAATAATTTTATTTACTATATATATATATATATATACTTAATAATATAATACATGTATAATATATAACTGATTCCTAATATTCTTATATTAAATTCTCTTGAACACATTTGTTTTAATAATAGGTTGATCGAAAAATAATGGCGGTTTTGGGACACAAACTTCAAAGACGTGCAAATTCACAGAAACAAAAGTTTATTAATCAAAGTATGAACCGTTGGCATCAATACATTTTTGCCAACGAGAAACAAGTTCTTTTATTCCATCAGCATAAAATGCATCGGTTCTCGAAGCGACGAATTCTTGGAAGGCATTTTGAGTATCATTTTCGTTTTTGAAAATTTTTTCACGTAGGAAGTTGTACAAATGCCTGAAAAAGTAGAAGTCTGTTGGAGAGAGGTCTGGTTAATATGGTGGATGAAGCAGGGTTTCATAGCCAAACTCATTAAGCCTTTGAAGAGTCACTTTTGAAATATGAGGTCTAGCGTTATCAAGAAGAAGGATGGGACTTTTTCGATTGACCAATCCCGGACAAAGGATTTTCATTTTTTTATGCATTTCATCAATTTCATGACAGTACTTCTCCGCTGTGATTGTTTCACCTGGATTCAAGAAACTATAGTGGATGATTCCAGCATCACACCACCAAACTGTCACCATAATCTTACGGGGTGTTAGTTTCAATTTTGGAAAGTGTTTCGGTACTTCATCTTTGTCCAACCACTGTGCAGATCGACGTCGGTTATCATACAGGATACATTTCTCATCACAGGTAACAATACGATCAAGAAATGATCGTTTTTATTGTGAAGATGATTGGCAGAACAAATTTCATAGCGTCGGTTCTTTTGATTTTCATTCAAATCATGTGGAACCAATTTATCAAGTTTCTTGATTTTTCCAAGTTGTTTTAAATGATCCAGGAGTGTTGAATGACTAATGCCCAACCCATCTGCAAGTTTTCTGATTGTTGTTCGGGGATCTGTTTCCACTATTGTCCTCAAATTGTCGTTGTTCACAACAACTGAACGACCACGACCTTCTTCATCTTCAAGGTTTTCATCTCCATCAGAAAATTTTCGGAACCATCGTTGCACTGTGCGCTCAGAAGCTGTTTCCTTGCCAAACGCTTTATTGATATTCCGAGCCGTTTCTGCTGCTTTAGGACCCAGTTTAAATTCGTACAAGAAAATTACTCGAATTTTAATTTTTTCCATTATTTATTTAGCACCGTAAATATTCTAAAAAATAACAGCAATATATTAATAATTGCTATATGAATATACAGCTAGGCATAAGATTTCAAATAATATCTAACACTAATGCATTTAAATTTATATACATATCAAAGTAGATAAACAAAGTACAAAGCTCAAAAACCGCCATTATTTTTCGACCAACCTAATATTCAGTTATAACAGCGATTATTTTATTTTAAATTTAGAATTTTAAATTAAAATTTTTATTTTGATTATATTGTACAATCGATATGATTTTTAATACAAAAGAGGTAAGATAGGATTGTATAGTTATGAGTGAATTGCCCGAGAGTATGGATTAGTTCTTGTTGGGAATAGAAACAATTTGGAAGTTGGGGAGTATTGTACTCCATAATGTGCACGTAAAGTTTGGAGATAATACAGAATTATCAAATGTCTGTAAAATCAGCACTAGTTATAATTCGACCAAAGTGGGGTTATCAAAATAACATAACTTCAGGATCCGGTTCGACAGAGAGTGGACAGTCTACTTGGATTGGAAACCCAACGCACCGGAATATTTACTAAACAGACAGGTGCAATTGAAAGAGTCCAAATCAAAAGATTGGCGAACAATGGATATTTTGGAAGAGTGGATTAAACATGATTATTCGGTCGAGAACAAAGAGAAACAGATGGGTAAATCAATTCCGATTTACGGTATTGTTCAGTTGAACAAAGACAAAATAAAACCAGTTTTTGATTTCAAGGAAGCAAACAACTTCATTGACATTTACAGCGAATCGTTAGATGTATGCACAGAAAAATGACGCGATTGGAGGAGAAAAAGTAAGGAGTTCGAAATAATTTTAAAACGCATAAATGCCAATTCGTATCGATCCAGCTTTGTGGCATTTCTAGTCATGTATCATTAACGGTAAAATATTTGCTCTAACTCATATTGGATTCGGCCTCAACAACGCTCCGACTATAATGGTAGACGTTGTTAGAAAAATGTTGTCATTAGATCAGGATATTAATACCACCATGGGTTCGTATATTGACGACATTTTAGTGGATGAATCTAAAGTTACATAAGATGTGCAGCAGCTGTTCGGTAAATTTGGGCTAGAATGAAAACCACCAGAGCGAGTAGATCATAGCAATAGTGGGAGGATTCTTGGTTTAAAAGTAAAAAATGTTGAGGATGAGCTCACCTGTAAACGTGAAAATCAAATCAGAATTAAAGATTTATCGGAATTTATCTCGACGAGAGTTATATACGCTGTGAGGGCAATTAACACCAATTCATCCAGTGGCGCAGAGTTTGAGATTAGTATGTTCTTATATAAAAAACCAATGTCCGACGGCGATTGGGATACAATAGTTGACAAATCCGTTATGGAGAAAGTGCTATGGATTCTTTAGGGAGTTGAGGAAAGTGACCCATGTCGGGGTATATGGAGTATAGGAAATCACAAGATGTGCATTTTGTGGTGTCATGCGAGCTCAATAGCTATTGAAGCTTTGATGGAAGTCAATGAGGAAACAATAGAAAAAGGATCTTGGATGAGAAAGGAGGGCGATTCGAGGCAAAATAAACATTATGTAACTGGAAACTGTGGTGAAAGGTTTGAATATTTACGTCAAGTGGGGAATGAATGACATCACGGTGAAATCCAACAACAAATCAGTGGTTTCATAGGTGAATTAATTGATTTATAACAGATCCAGATTAACCACAAATGCCTTCTCAGAGTTAGTGATTCAATGGTCTCTGTCATTTAAAAAAGAAATATGCGAGGATTCAAATTAGTGCTTAAAATATAGTTTGTACCAAGCAATTTGAATAAAGCAGACACATTAACTAAGTTACAGAAGATTTTAACAAAAAATGTATGCTGTATCACGATGGTTGCCGAAAATGAGAAATTAGAGGAACTCCACGAAATATGTCATTTGGGAATTAAGAGGATAAAATTTCTTTGATAAAGGGAAAGTATCATTTCTTCAGATAGAGACATTTAAAATCTTATCTCAGGTTGCTAACAGTGTCAGTTGATCGATCCCGCACTAGTAAAGTAGGAAAAAGGATGTTTTTCAACAAAGGAAAATTGGTATAGATTGGTAATCGATGTCACTAAGTACAATGGTAAGAAGTATTTAAGTTTAATTGATTGTGGGCCTCGATATTTGCAATTTAGAAAGAATTCCAGGATGAGAGCACAAATTCCATCAAACCAGTGATCAATTCAAAAGTTTCGAGCGTGGAACTCATAGGTAACTTATTGTAGACAATTATACCATGTTTTACTGTCAGGACTTTATTAATTTTATGGAGTACTGGAGAATCGAGTTAATTTACCGTGCCAGTAATCGACCCAGTCGCAACGGTATCAAAGAAAGAAATCATCGGACGATACAAGGAATCGCAGCAAAGTCCAATATAACAGTCATGGAAGCAATGTAACAGTCATTATGGCGGTACAATAATACCCCAGGGGAAGGAAAAGAACTACCAAGTTGAGCAATTTTACTTCGATAATTCATTAACGAAAAAGTTAGCGCTTATTTATAGGTTATTTTAGGCCCTTTTTCTTTGAAAAAAATTCAAATAATAATATTCCTTTTAATAATACTAATATTAATTAAATAAAATTTTACTAAATTTAATAATTTTAATAATATTAATTTAATTTAATTTAATTAATTTTTTTTACTAAATTTAATAATTTTAATAATATTAATTTAATTATTAAATTCGGAGTTTTATTCCACAGTTTTTTAAACACACGCCGTTTTTATTCGTGGCGTTTTTGTTCGAGTTGTTTTGTCTATGGAATTTTATAGTAGATCCACTTGCAATACATTGAATATTTTGATTTACCTGATATATTTTATCGCTTGTCTCTGACTCTCTTTGAAACACCGCGATACTGTGATAATTGCGTTCTTCACAGTCTTGTTCAAATGTGCTTCGACAATGTCTTTCATGTACTGATCGAGCATAACTTGTTGCATTTTTCCATACTATCCTTTTAGTGACACAGGATAATAATCTGCATTTCTTACAGAAAATAACCGCCTGAGTAATCGTTAAAGATTCATAGATACCGTTCTTCACATTACCCACATCCAAATGTCTTAAAACTATAAGTCTCTTCATACTTTTGTTCGCACATTAAAATTATTAAGAACAGTAATTGAATTTTCAATACGTATATTGATATCACAACTTGAATTTCTACCGGGGCAATTCTCCACAAAACTTTCTTAGCTATGCATCGTTCTTGTTTGATAATTTTTTTAATTCGATTTCTAAACGTCTTATCATTCAAACCAATTTAAATTACAATTTATTTACAATTCGATTACAAAATAATTTCAAATTTAAATTACAAAATAATTTAATTTATTTAGAAAATATTAGTTTTGATATATTAATTTAATTTTAAAGTTGTTATTTACATTTTTTAAATAACTAAATAATCCGACATTTTAAAACGTTTAATATATTAAAATATCAATCTTCCATCTGAGTGGAGAAACACAATCCTAAAACAACATACAATAAACAACATTCAAAAAATATTCCTCACAAATATTTAAAAACTTTATTTATGAAGCTCTTTTTCAATTATAAATACTTCTTTCTATTCAAACGCAAGTTTGTTTATTATATCTATGCCGCCAATAAAAGTAGTATCATGTACTTTTGTACTTTTTGAATTCTGAGGTAACTTTACAATTTATTTTCGCCTACAAACTTCATTCTATGGTTAGAAAAAATACATTTCACGCTGCTGAAATTTTCGATTGAATCTTTTTCCATTACTGATACCTACGTTCCTGAATTCAACAACATTTCAACTTCTACTTTTTTCATTTTACGATAATGCAAACTCTGCTGTCTATCACAAAAAATTCCTTTTTTACAAAATCCAGCGGACTGATGAGATATGCATAGTAGGCTGCTTTACATTATGTTTCATCCATTTTCATTAATCATCAAAATCTTCTTTTTCGTACAACATTTCTCTATATTCTGCTTTACTTTCTTTTTTGGATAAATAAATATATATATATATATATATATATATATATATATATATATAT
>MQRK01226732.1:0-18515 GCA_001938485.1 Girardia tigrina
TGGCCGGAGAAGAACAACGAGGTACTAGTGGATTTGAAGTTATCCGAAACCGCAATCAATAGTCTCAGGAGAAGATGTGTAATCTCCAACATCAAACACTGCGCATCAACTTGGCGAAGCACAACACTCTCTGCTACAATCCCTGTTCCAAGGATACGCCTACCAACTCAATCCTGGAACGAATTCAATCACTGGACGTTTAAAAGACGCTGTAGTCTAAAACGGCCCTTTCTCTGTGGTCCTCTGTGACCCTAATTTTCTAATTGTTTTATGATAATAAAATTTTGTAAACACATTTGGCCAATGCAATGTGTTATTGGTTGGTCTTTGGGTGTCCTTTGCATGAGGACACTTGGTTGCATATGCATAAGGATGCTTGCCATTTTCATTCTCGTAATTTATCCTCGTGAATTTTGAGAGAATGTACATCTTGAGAAGCATATTTTCCTGTCATGATATATTACACCTAAAGAAGTGTATTAATGAGCAGTGAATAACAAATATCAGAAATGCAAATGACAGTCATTACTTACATCTTTCATTCACACAACATAATGTATGACACCAGAGCATTCTATACAGGCCAGTTAAAAGCAGGATATGTGCAGTAAGTACAATATTTGAGCTCAGATTGATTAAAAAATTGCATTTTTGGTTAGCATGTTTAAACTAAAAACCATAAAATAAGTGAGAGGGTGTACATAAATGAGTAAGGAGAAAAGGAAATGATTCGAAGAAATGCATCATCAAAGAGTAAAAAATGTTATATCAAAGAAGTCAAACTAAATCAAACTTTACTGTAAGTGTAAATGTGAACATTTTTGAAAAATGTAATTTACGAAATCAAAGGCAAGGGATCAAATTATCTTCAAGGTTGCCTATCTGTGATTTCAATTAATAAAACAGTTTATTTTTGTTTCTTTTTTGATCTATTACAAAACTTTTTTATATAGATCGTATTTTTTAAAGTGAAAAAAGTTATTGATTTACTAAGCCAACTTATGGTATCTGATTTCTCTATCTTTCAAAAGCTGAATTGTTCAAATAATGATATAAATCAAAAGTTTTTATTGGGACAACAGATTATGAAAGTAAAGATGATAAATTCTATAATTTTACTATCAAATTATTAAGTCTCAGATCTTTTCAAATTTTAATCGTTCTATGAATCAGTTCTTAATTCGGACTACCAAATCAATTGATATTACATTTTCTACACCGAATGTTTTTACTTTTGAAACGAAATTTGAGAATTCTGCATTTTGGGACAGTGACACTAATTCGTATATCCAGCTCCATAATGGAAACTTATTTTACAATAAATTTTCTGGATTCAATAATAAAACTATTTATATATGTTCACCGTCAGTAAGTTTATTAAAATTTTGATGCAATATATATTAGTTATAATCTTTAAAAACTAACTATCTAAAACGTTACACGGAATCTTTATAATAATCAATAGTATATGACAGATATTTTCCAATGTTCTGCAATTTTACAATTACTCTCTTTTCAACCATGTTCTTGAATTCGTTTACAGGGATGACGGAGAGTCAATTTAATGTTTGTGGTATCGCATCCATTACATTTATATTCATAAACAAATCCAGAACATAGTGTGAATTATTTTCATATCTTGATTAAATTTTTATATTTAATTTATTTTTAGGTGATTTTAACAACGCATTTTAAAAGTTTTTAAATCTTTCAGAATAATGCACTAAACAATATTTCGATGTAATATTAATATCTCAAGTTACTTCGATTTTTTTCTAAAAACCATCAAGAGAAACAAAAGTTTAATTTTTAGAATTGTCTATAAAAAGTATTTTATTCACTGTTTTTTTATTAATTTTTCAAAGAAAGATTTCAAATAACCATTATGATATAGCAAGAAACTTAGTTTATTAATATTTTATACAAATTTAGAACATCAATATGGGTGTTCGAACATTTATTTTCATTACAATTTGAATTGTCTTTTGGACAACTCTCAGCCAAGCTTTCAGAATTTGACATCGTTCTAAATTGATAAATTTTTGTTAATATTTTTTAATAAACAATTATTCGAACAAATTTTCATTATTTTCAGATATGATTTTTAAAGTTCTAATTTTATAATTTTAGTAATAATTTGATCTACATATTAATTTTATTTTAAAAATGATTTTATTTAAAGAAAAAAACATTTATTTAATCAATTTAAAGATTAGTTAAAAGTTATTTACGTTATTTAAATTTTTAATATTAAAATTTGAAACGATTTAATATTTTTAAAAATAAAACTTTTTAAACCTATCATAGTTGATATTTTTAAAACTCCATCTGGGTGCGAGAAACACATTTCCAAATACTAAACTCAACATACAAAATTCAACATACCAATTTCAACATACTAAATTTAAAATATTCCTCACACTACAGATTTATGAAAAGTTCTAGACAAAGACCAAAAGTGATAAATTAAGCTTTCATGTTTCTTTTGTATTTCCATTCACAAATACCTTCCGGTTAAGTATAAAAACTTTTATTTTTTTAGTTTCATTATTAAAGAATTTTACTTCAACTGAAAGATCAAGAAAATAAAAGACTTCATTTGTTTCATTTTAAATTGTAAAAATAACATTTGGATGAAACGGATTCATAAAATTTCAAAATAGAAGTACATAGGCCTGAATTTCAAAAACTAAAAATCTATCATCAACATATCCTTTAAATGATAAAAGGTGATTCATATCAAACAATTTAATTTTATTTTCAATTCTTGAAAGAAATACAGAAGCTAACGGTGAACTCTGATTATTTAGATCGAGTTGCCTTAAAATCAATGTTTAAAAGCCTGTCTCAATCAGCTTTTTGAGAATTACATAATCATTATTTTTTTTATTTAATTATTTGCCGATGAATTAACTTAAATTTCAGTGATCTGAAGATGATTGTTGATCCATCGAAATATATTTTGAAATGGATGAGTTTTGTTATTTGTGAAATTAAATTATTTATTTAGTTTAACGCATTTAATTTATTTCAGAGTACACCAGGAAATGTTGTATTAGTCAATTCTTCAACATTCTCTGTAAATCAAAGTAGTGGATTAGTTCCAATGATTCTCAAAGGACTAGAACAATTTATGCATTTTAAGTACATATTTAATTTAAATTTTAAAAGCACCTAAATGCATATGCGCCCGCACGATTTTTTCCAAGGGGGAGAGCAAAATAAAAACTTTTCTTATGTAGAATTTTTGTAGGGGGCAAAATAAAAACTTTCCTTAGGTAGAATTTTTCTGGGGGGCAAATTTTAAAACTTCTACTGGGTAGAATTTTTAAAAAAAAGCAATTTATTTATTTTTCTACTCATATATTTTGAAATCATCAAAACCTAAATCACATTTATAAACCACAGCTTACACAATAAACAACATTAAAAAGAAAATCTTCAAATTGATATTTATCAAAACACGTATTTTTTTCAAAAGGGTTTTATTTACAACCACAAATTATTATCTGAAAATAAATTGTAACCTTCTCTTTGCTGACGCAAGCCGATTAAAAACATTTATAAAATATTGTTCTTATATTTCGTCTATTATATGACGATGGACATTCATCTTGCAAAGGCCATTCAGTCTATTCTCTACCATAGTTGACCGTAACCAGGTCTTAAACCTGTGAAGAGTACTAAATGATCTCTCTACTGTACAAGCAGTAACTGGAAGTGTCAAATGCCAGAGTAAGGGCCAAAAAAACAGAAGGATAAAATACTGACGAATACTGTATTAAATCGAAGAAACTCAGATTTTGAATCTAATTTATGAGTTTATCGTTCCAATATGTATACTAAAATGTAGCATCTGCTATGAAATTTAATTTACTATTTATATTTTATTTTTTATACACATTTAATTTTTAATTCCTGGAGGAGCAAATGACCCCCCCCCTTTGGGGCGCCTATGCCTAAATGTTTAAATTATGTAATTAAATAAGTAGATGAAAAGTTTATTTAATTTGAACTTTATTAATTTCTTTGAATATTACCCGATGCCCGTGAATTATTTGGTAAATAAAATTTCTTTTTCCTTTGATCAATGTGAGGAATGTTCTGAATTGTTTGTTGGTTTGCATGTTGTGAGTTGATTCGGATTGTGTTCCTCCTACCTAGATGGCTGATTTTCTTTCATTCCTACTATTTGAAGATAATTTATTTAATTTTAAAATACAAATATTAAAAATATGTTTTAAATGTAATATTTAAATTTTTAAATGTTATATTTATTTTTTTATTTAAAATTTAAATTTAACTAGTAAAATATTTAGATTTGATTTTAACCAATGAGAGTTTTGATGATTAATTTATATTACAATTATTTTCCCAAGAAAAAAGGCATTTTCCACAAAATGTGGTCAATTTTGTTTCTGTAGAATGTTGTTCGGCATAGCAGCAGCCCCAGGATTATTCCAAGAACTGATAACTAGAGTGTTACAGCCAGTGAAGAAGAAAACACAGGAATATTTGGATGACATACTGATAGCAACTTGAACCATCGAAGAACACTCTAGGTCAAAGTTTTCAAAAAAAAATGAGAAAATGGGTTTATGTGTAAAACTAACAAAATGCTAATTTTTTAGAAGAGAGGTAAAATTCTTAGGACATGCTGTGATTAGTGAAGTTATTCACACTGAACCCTATAAAATCAAAGCAATTGAATAATTTTCGAGAGTGCACGAAACGTGTGGAATGACCCAATACAGAAATACGCTACAAGGAGTGTTTTGGCAACCTAAAAGTACGAAAGGTAACACATCGATCCAACTGTTGGTTTTTTCGGCCGGCATTGGCATTGATATTTTGAAAATGCAGTGGAAATGCTCGATTGGGCCGTTGGCTTGAGGATGATATGCTGAGGTTTGGATATGAGTAATGCCAAGGCGTCTGACTATATCTTTGAATAAACTGGTCACAAATGGTCTCCCTTGGTCGGAAATTACATGTTTCGGGGCACCGAAATGACAAACCCACGTGGATAAGAACGTTTTGGGGATCGTTTCTATGTCGATGTAGCGGAGCGGCACGGCTTCGGGCCATTTGGTGGCTCTATCGATCATGGTAAGGAGGTAATTGTAGCCGCGATTTGGTGGTAAGGGTTCGACGATGTCGATGGGAACCGTGTCGAATCTGGTTGATGATGGCAAGTGGTATAGTGGTGGTTTGAACTTCCGGTTTATCTTGTATTTTTGGCACGATAAACATTACTCGACCCATTTATAGACGTCACCCCGCATCCCTGGCCAGATCGCGCGTGTGTGTAACAGTTGCATGTTGCGGCCAGTGAGAAAAATGACAGAGTGGCGTTGAATTTGTAAGAAAAGAATTCTAAGGGTTCGGTATTACCAGAGATACTTTGTTGCAGCACTGCGCCAGTGGCGACATTGAAAGTATCTGTCGTGAGCTCCAATGGTGCGCCTTTTATAGGGTAAGCCAAATGGTTAATTTTGTCAGGGCTGCCTTGACCCTTTCGAATGATTGCTTTAGTTCTTCTGACCATTGAAAGACGTGTTTTTTGAGTTTTGAGCTGCCTGCAGAAAGTGATGCCGTTAATGCGGAATAGTTTAGGACGTACTTGTGACAATAATTTACCATTTCTAGAAAACAACGGAGGTCGGAGATGGTTTACGGTGGTCGATTTATGAGCGGTGAATGACCATGATCCGAGATAGTGTAGCCTAAGAAGGTAATCGATGGTTTGATAAAATTATATTTGCTCCAGTTTATCTGTAAGTTGGCCTCTTGTAATCATGAGAAAGCTCATTAGAGGTGTTGGATGTGTTCGTTGGTGTTGGGTGAAGCGATGAGTACATCATCAATATAGGGGTGTGCGAAAGTGAAATCGGCGAGAATCACGTCTATGTACTGCTGAAAAGTTTGTGCGGAGTTGCGCACGCCGAGAGGCATCCTGGTATATTCGAAAAGGCCGAAAGGTGTTGTGATGGTTATTTTGACGATATCGTTTTGAGAAAGTGGTCGATAAAGTAATGCGGTGAAAGATGTCGGTTATCAACGAAAGTGGATAAGTGTCTAGAACTGTTGCGGCGTCGATGAGTTTTTAATCTCCGCATGGTCTCACGGTACCGTCCTTTTCGGTGACTATGTGTTGGGATGTGAGGCGTACGATCCCATCTTGTTCCAGTGTCAGGAATTCTTTCTCAACAGCTGTGCACATGTCTGGAGGTATTGGTCTAATTTTTGTTTGATATGTGGCATGTGGTGATTATGTTGTGTTGCATGTTATACTTGGAGTTGACTGTCCTTGAATTGGTGACTGTGTTCTTGCAGGTAGTGTTAAAGTACTATATTAGTTCTTGTGGAAGTGCTGTTGCTACATTTTTGGGTAATTCGATTGTGCATTTCTTTTCGAAATTTTCTTTGAATAAATCATAATTTTCCGGTTTGAAAATCGCCTCCATCTTTAAATCGTGCTCTTGTGGCACTTTTGTGTAAATATTTTCACAATAATTCAATAATTCTCGTTTGATTGATTTAATTTGTTTTTTTTGTCGCAATAATGTGGATTATGGATACTAATGCGCCTTTGGATAGTTAAAGAATATAATTAAAGAAATAGAAACGTTAAACATTGATGATAGTGTAATAAAAAAATCTAAGATCAGCATTAATATATAAATTACAACAAGAAACGATATTTAAAAAAGAAATACAAGAAATTTTGATAAAATTTGGATAATATAGTAGACAGAAAAATAAAGATATTCAAAGATTATTTCTAACAACAGAAGTTCTAGGAAAAGGTACAATTAATGCTGCTGAAGTGTGGACAATTAAAATAAAAACTTTAAGACAAAAAGTCAAAGAAATGTTTAAAATTGAAGGAACAGTACTTTTATTTCTTTTGGATTTTGAATTACAAGATGAAAATTATTTATACGATTATGTATGTTATGAAAAAGCAATTAATAATATAACAGTTTATTATATTGAAGAATGTTACGATACTAATGATTTTTTTACTGATGATTTACAAAAAGTTGAAATGAAAAAGAAGAAAATATTTTACAGTATCAAAACATTTCCGATGTAGATATAAATGTTAATTTAATAAGTAAAAGTGTGTCAAAAAGAAGTAAAAAGTTTCGAAATAAAGTAATAAAAGATGAATCTTTGACAGACAACAAAGTTGATGTTGGTAAAAAATCTAAATATAATTCGAGAATGTGGTGGTTATCATTAATTATGATTTTATTCTTATGTGTATCTCCAACGATGTCTTTAGTAGCGAGTGATTGTTCACAAACAAAAGTGGGGAAAATATATTCATTAATGGATGTCGTAGAATGTGCTGAAGCTTATCCATTACAAATTAAAGAAGAGAAAAATGTTTTATATCATTTGTATCAAGAATCAGGATTTAGAAGAGCAAAAGTACGAGAGTGTATAGTCAAACGTGCAACTTATGTTTTTCATTGTGGAAGATGGAGTCACTCTTCTCTTATTAAAAAATATGCTATATTAAGAGGAAGCAGTATTTCAAACGAAACAACTAAAAATTGATTCCACTTTAACTTTAACTGCTAAAGTTGGATATATAACAAGAGAATCTGTATTTTGAAAATGAGTAATGGATCCGGATGGCGAATATAAAGCAGAATCTGTAAAATTGGGAAATAAATAGTAGATAAAATTATGATATCAGAGGAATATCAAACATAACTGAGAGAATTTGATGGAATTTTCGATGATGTTACAGGGAAATTACAATCTCATCCATTTTGTAATTATCGAACTACACACTGTCAAACAGGAGAATCTGTATTATTATACTCAGTTAATTATAAAGATTGTAATCTGGCATTTCTTAAATCAGCAGAATTTATTAAAGCTCAAAGCATTCAAATACAAGAAAGACCAGATATGCTAAAACCGAAGAAGCATCAAGCTCGAAAAGCGGTACCAGTTCAAAAAAGGAATTTGGCAACACTTTTAATGTCATCCCTTTCAGCAGATTGAATGAGATTTATTCGAAAAGAAAAAGAAAACCGTTGTGGAAAACCAATGTATTCAACAAATTACAAAGGTTTATATGTTTCTCAAGAAAAGATACCCGATGCTACAGTTGTACATAATGCTGATATAAAATTATTCCATTATTTGAGCAGTAATATGGATTTTGCATTTCATTTTCATCAATCAACAGTGGAAAATTTATATCATGAGGTTATATTAAATGATTGTAAATTGAACCGAGAAATATTACAAAATCGAATCGCTTTAGTTGTAACAAATCCTAATCTAGTCGCTCCAATATTAGTCGCTGAAAAAGGTGTATTTGGACGAATTATGGGTGAAGCATTGTATAGTTATAAATGTAAAGAAATATCAGTTCAAATAATAAAACATAATGAGTGTATAAATGAACTTCCAATTAGTTATAAAGGTGAACTAAGATTTGTAGAACCTATAACACGAATTCTAGTGGAAAACGGAACAAGACCCAGAAAATTACGATGTAATGAGATAACATCACCTTTATATCGATTAACACCAGAAATGTGGATTTCATTACCAAATAATAAAGAAGTTAAAGGCATAGAAAAATTGGATTTAACAAAATTAGAATATTTAATAAATTTTACGTCTTTAGATCAAATGTCAACAATTGGTATTTATTCACCAGAAATTGAAGATTCCAGATGAAATCTCTTATTTCCTTCTAAAAAAAGAGAGTAATGAATGAAATCATTGATACCGTTTTACCTTATGGAGTAGGAAAAGTAAACTACGATCATTTTTTGAGTATAGACCATTATCAAAGAGCCACTATGAATACGATGAAAAGAAAATGGAGAAAATTTGTATTTTTTGGTCAAGCTAGAGCTGGTTTAATTGGAATATATGTAATTTTTACGATATCCAAAGTTGTAATTTCTAAAATTTTATCAACATATAGATTATATACCATTTTGGGATTTTCATGGGAATTAATAATTGAATGCATTCCTATGATAGCAAAATTTTCTATAATTCACCATCATCATAAAGAAATAAATACTTTAAAATCAGAAATGAAAATTAATAAACGTCATAAAAAGTTTAAAAAAGAAAATAAAAAAGTACAATTTGAATTTGTCTCAGATAGTTCCAATAGCGATCCAAGTGTAACAAGTGATGGAAGAAAAAAAGAAACTGGAAATAAAACAGTAAGTAATAGTAATCTGTTGGCACCGGCAATACCTAAAAGCGAGTGGAAAGATTATGAGAACCAGCTACAAATGATAAAGAATCAAGAAATGTTAAATTCAAATACACCATTCAATCTGACAGGTTTTGGACCATTACCGAATTACTATCCATTCTTACAACTTAAGGAAATGAAACCTTTCGATCCAAATCTGGAAACTTTAAATTCAGAGGAAAAACAAAAAAAGAGAAGTTGAAATAAGAAATCAATGGGGTTTACCAAGTAATTATGTTTTTGCTGTGAGAACTAAATTCGGTAAAAGACTAACAATAACTATTTTATTAAATGATAGATATATTACAGCTTTAGTTGATACGGGTTCAGCAGTCATAATTGTTGATGAAAAGATGCTTTTGGCATCTGAAAAATTAAATCTGGCACCTTGTATTGAAAGATTACAATCAGTTACGGGTCATTATCTCGCTATTGAAGGAACTGTACAAGTGTCAATAAAAATTGGTGGCAAGACTATTACAACAAATTTTTTTTTCAGGGATCAACTGTGCGACCAGTGGGCATACTTCTACGTAGTATCCCTGAGTAACTAGAGATCTCGGTCTCTAGGCTAAAGTGTCCAAGAGCTAGCCGATTATTGCGGAACAGCCGGCAATAGATCGTATTCAGGCATGGGCCAGCAATCCATTCACTAGCCTAAGCTTTATAATCTGGGTGTGAAGGCTGTGGGGAGTAGTGACCCCGCTGTCGATGGTTGGATTGCATCTTAATGATCTGGGATGAATCAATCCCAGTGAAGGGTGTTGTAATGACGTCGTTGCATCTTCGGACAGGCGGAACTAAGGCATGGATCCCAACATTGGAGGAGTGCCCGTTGAGAACTATCAGCGTCCCAGGCCACCTAAAAAGCCTCAGGCTTAATACCGTTAAAGGAGTAGACGTGCACAACAAATGTACTAATTTCAAAAAGTTGCCCAGAATCATTATTGGTATGGATGTTTTGCAACAGTTAGAAGGTGTTTCTCTAGATTTAAAAAGCGGTAATTTGGTATCTATACCTGATGGAAAAATCTTACATAGAGTAACCGATGTGTTTATCAGCGAAAATTTAGAAATTCCTTATCAAGCAGAATTAGTATATCATGCAGATGTAGTCAGTTACATTAAAGGAGATCTACTTTTTCAACCAAATGAGGAGTTTATGAAGAAATACAAATGTGTAGCGAAATAGAATCAGTCTTACAAAATTTGATACCGGTCAGGTTTGCCAATTTTGATGTAAAACCGAAAATCATACAACCACAAACGAGAATTGGGACTGTATCTTTAGTACAGGAAGTAAAAATTCCAAAAAGTATTCCTGCAGGTGTAAAAAGATATGATCCACCAGTAGTAACTGTTTCGCGATGGGTTTTAATTTAAATAAAAAAAATTTTGATTTCCTCTAATAAATGTCGGCTCTCAATTGTAATACTTGTCGCACCGAATTCCACTCATCAGACGAATTCAATAATCAAAAAGAAAAATATATTTCTAACAACAACGAAGATGACGACGAATCGCCGTTATCGAAATCGAATCCAAAATTATCGATTTTGAAAACAAATAATTCACTCGAAAACAAATGCGCTGTCTTAGAAAAATACTTCGATCGTGTCATGTTGTAATATTGTAATTAGAGACAGATCAATAAATTGACAGTAAATGAACCCGAATCATGATGAATTCTCCCTATTGCGTTGAAAGTTCAAATTGAAATTTAATCACTGATCTCCATGAAAATCAAATATCAAAAATGGAGGAAAAGAATGATTTAACAATAAATGATTGGTGAATTGATTATTAATTTGGAAATCAATCTAATTAGTAAAAAGACATTTTTTTGAAATATTTCAATTGTTGCAGTCTTAATTTTAACTTAATCATCTTATTATGTTGCATTTTTTTTATTATCGAATTTCTGAAATGAATTTTATTTTCTCATTCCACTTCATATTTGGAAATGTAAAAAAATTGAATTTTTTTGATTGAAATTTTTTGATTATTTGAATATTATCATTAATTTGCGTTTGTTTATTCGAATCAATTTGATTTTGGTAATTAGCGCAAAACAATAGTTTGCAACGTTTTATTTTGAAAAAATAAATTTTACATTACATTTGCGTTACATTTTTTTGTTAAATGAATAATAACAATGAATTGCCTTCAAAAATTTTTTCCATTCTCGTGAAACTTTTCGAGAACTTCCACCCAATTTCTTTGACCAAATGGAAAGAGATTTCCAAAAACAATTCCGATTATTTGTTATCGGTTTTGAAAGTTCTTTTTTGTTCGATTAATTGCATCAAAAATTCTGAAATCGATAACGCAATTGTGAGAGAATTAATCGATTGCGGTTGGTTGTGTTGTCGCACCGATCTCCGACAACCGATCGGTTGTTTGTTCGCATTTCGCATTTTATGGGAGTCGATTATCGTTGTTAGACTCATCCAAGGATCGAAATTGAATTCGCAGAAAATCGATCGAATAACTCGCGGGAAATCAATGACGCGATTCGTCAAACGGAGAGTCGATACGATCATCATCAATCCGAGTCTCGAGGTGAAAATTTTAAATGTGACACCCCGACCAGATGTTCGCTCCCCGTCGCCGGCGTGCCGCAGCCACAAAATCGCTGCGCCTGCTCTTGCACCATCAGTAACAGGTCCAAATTTAACGGAAAGTCAGAGAGCTAGGTTCACGGCATTACTTAGAAAATATGATAAAGTATTCGCAAAACATGAATATGATTTTGGAAGAACGCATATTATGGAATATGAAATACCATTGTTGGATGAAACTCCGATCAAGCAAAGACCTTACAGAATCCCATATGCGTTACAAGATGAAGCTAAAAAAAATTAAAGGACCCAGTTTCTCACCATGAACATCACCTATAGTGCTTGTGAAAAAGAAAGATGGATCACAAAGATTTTGTGTAGATTATAGAAAATTAAATACAGTGACGAGAAAAGACACTTATCCTTTACCATTAATCAATACAATGTATGATAAAATGGGAAATTCTGAAATTTTTACGACAATTGATTTACATTGTTGATATTGGCAATTTGGAATAAAAGAAGCAGATAAAATGAAAACTGAATTTACAGATGGCAAAGGATTATATGAGTTTAATGTCTTACCTTTCGGTTTAACCGGAGCACCTGCATTTTTTCAAAGATGAATGGATTTTACTTTAATGGACATTCATCACGTTATAGTTCCGAAACTTATGAAGAACATGAAGTAGATGTCGAAATCGTATTAGAAAGATTAGCAATGGTTGGATTAAAAATAAAACCAACAAAATGCAGTTTTGGAAGAACACAAGTTGGACATCGTATATCGAAAAATCAATTAAAACCCAGCTATGATAATATTAAAAAAGTGAAAGAATTTCCACCACCAAAGAATATTAAAGAACTTCAACAGTTTTTGGGACTCGCTGGATACTACAGATGATTTATAAAAATTTTTTGCTCATATTGCAAATCCTCTTAATATGTTATTAAGAAAAAATTTGTTTTTTTTGGAATTTGTTTGTAATGATGATCAAAAAATTGCGTTTGAAACATTAAAACAAAAGTTAATTAATGAACCAATTTTACGTTGTCCTTATATGTCAAAATCTTTTATAGTGATGACTGATGCAAGTGGATATCCCCTTGGCGCAGTCTTAGGTCAACAAAAAGATGGAGAAAAAGATCATGTAATAGCGTATGCGAGTCGAACATTAAAATCTCACGAGAAAAGGTATGCAACGATTGAGAAAGAAGCTTTAGCAATTATTTTTGCAGTTACTGAGTTTCGACAGTACATCTATGGAAAATAAATTATTCTTTACACAGATCATAGCCCTCTTCAGTGGTTACTGAGTCACATAGATTCCGCTAGCAAATTAATTCGATGGGCACTGAAACTCCAAGAATATAATATTCAAATTCGTTGTCGTACTGGTAAAGCCAATGCTAATGCAGATGCACTATCAAGGTTAAACGAACCAAACAATAGTATTGAAACTAGTATACCAATAAAAAACAATGTAATTAGTGCAGTTCGAGAATTAACAGATTTTGAAAAGTTCAAAACAGATCAAGATTTAGACGAAAGTATACAAGACATTAAAAATCGTGCAATCAAAAATGAAACATTTAAAATATTTAATCGAACAAGGGAAAAAGTATTTTTTTTTATATCAAGATGTATTAAAATATTATGATGGCAATAAAGAATTATTAGTGATACCAAAGAATCATTTATTATTACACTATCATGATGGTACATTAGGAGGTCACTTATCTGCCAGAAAAACATTTTCAAGATTGAAACAAAAATATTACTGGCCTACAATTGAAGAAGATGTCAAACAATGGTGTCAAAGTTGTAAAATCTGTTTAACAAGAAAAAATACTGGAAATCAATTTAAAGTACCATTAAGGCCGATGCCAGTGCCGTCAGCACCAATGGAATTTGTATCGATGGATGTAGTAGGACCTCTACCAGAAACCAAAAATGGAAATAAATACATTTTAGCTTTTTGTGATTATCTATCAAGTGGTCAGAAGCATTTCCTATTCCTGATCTGAAAACTAATACAATAGTAAAAATATTTGTGGAAGAGATTATCTTTAAATATGGAGCTCCAAGAAAATTATTAACAGACCAAGAAGCAATTTTTGTGAGTGAAATGATGAAAGAGACCGCAGAAATTTTTGGAATTGAAAAGTTAAATACAACAGCTTATTATCCACAAACAAATGGTTTAGTTGAACGATTTAATGGTACATTTTTGAATCTTTTGGCTTCTTATATGAGTAGCAATCAGGATGATTGGGATGAACATTTAAAATCTTGCTGTTTTGCTTATAACAATGCAGTAAATGAAAGCACTGCCGAGACACCTTTCTATTTAATGTACTTAAGAGAGAATAACATGCCGATTGATTTAAATTACAAACCACCTATATCACAATATATGGATAACCCTGATTATAAAACAAACATGTACGAGCGAGTGTAGGAAGCCTGGAAAAGATCTGGTTTAAATATCAAATATAGTCAAAAATCATATAAGGAAGTATACGATAAGAAAACAAAAGAACATGATTTAAAGATTGGTGATTTAGTTTATTTGCACAAACCTGAGCCAAAGAAAGGTTTATCGCCAAATTACAAAGACCTTATAAAGGACCGTTTAGAGTTTGTGGTGCAACAGGTACTAATGTAAAGTTACAATCGGTACATAATAAAGTAGTGACCAAAATTGGTCTGTGTAACGCTTTATCAATCATTCGGTGGATCTTGTGGATCTCTTTACCATTGTCAAATGCTTTTTATATCAATCTTCAGCCAGCAAAAACAGAGATGAAAACTCCTAATCAATTGAAAATTCAATCTTCTTCGAACTTAATAACTTTTGAATGTTTATGTTCCGAAACAGAAAAATATGAACTATCTTTTTCCCGTCAAGGTGAAATTCTGACTAAAGTAGTAAACTCAAAGGTAAAAACAACAGTAATAAGAAATCTTAACAGCAATCAATCTTTTGAGTTTCAAATCCAATATTGGAATGATTATTTAAAAAATAATAATAAACCCAATACTATTTACCAAATAATAGTGTGGACTCAGCCACAGAAAGAAAATGTTATTATAGAATCCACATGAAGAAGTTTTGTGGTCAGATGGAAACCAATTGAACATACCAGATTATTAGTGAAATATATTGTAAATTCAAGAGACTCCACGGTCACCTTATCCAGTCAAAAACCATTCATTATTATTGATGATTTACTAATTGGTAACACTTATATAATATCAATAACTTATCCTGAAGCCTATCTATATAATAATTTAACTTATTCTCGAAATATTTGGATGCCAACACATGAAAAAACATATGAAATCCCTATAATAAACGAAACAAAGTAACAATGAAAATAAATGACAATAATATACATTTTTCAAAAAATTCAAAAGAAAATGAAAAAGTTATAATCCATTGTATCTTCATGGGAATAACAAGAACAGCTGAACTCAATCATTATACTAACAAGATTACCATTTCTAACTTAAAAGAAGATGAGGAATACTATATAAAAATCAATTATTATATTCTTTATAAAAGTAACTCAGAATGGACACTTATTTTCGTGGAGCAACAAGAACTCAAAACTGAAAATATCAATGAAATCATAAAGAATATTGATTTTAACTATTCGTTATCTAATCATACATTTATTAATTTAGATAATAAAACAAAACAGGTCCAAACCACCTTCCGATTCAAAACCTTTTTTGGGACTCAGTATCAATTGCTTATTTTGTGTTTGGCAAGATCATATTATCAATGACGATTTTTCTTATCATTACATTACATTGGATCAAGAGTCAGGCGGATTACCTGCGTCGGTTGTATCAGTTTGAACCTCAAGGAGTCCGATTGAACTTGACGACGGTGGTGTAAGATAATAATGAATGTTTTGTATATATTTACATTTATTTAATTACTTTTGTCATCTTTCATAACATTATGTGTGATTTGTGTGAATTATCTATATTCACCATCTTTCATAAAACGAATCTTTTTTTAAAAATGTGTATCATACAATATGTATAAGCGAGTCACAGTTATTCTCATAACATTATGAACATCTTGAAAATATTGTGATCATTGAACCTTTTTGTTTTTATGGATGTGTCAGTGTGTAACAAGCTCCAAGACGAACGATGTGTGTGTGTCTATTATAACTTAATAACTTTTCATTGGATAAAAAATAATATAAAAATTAATAATAAAATAAAATTTTTATTACAAATTTAATTTTCATTAGCCATATGAAAAATATGAACTTTCTCAAGAGTGTTCACCGTAAGCTTTTTTATTTTTTTTCATTTTTTTTCAAGAGTAACCCGTATGGGTGAAGATGAAAAAAAAATTTTTTTGATCAACATATTTTCTTTTTAGAAGATCAAAATCAAAAATCACAATCAAATCCACACAAAGTGACCCTGGAAAAAGGAATAGCTCGAGAAAATTCGGTGTATATTCAATTGTCAAAAATGTTAGGCCGAGAGAACATAGGAATAAATAGGGCCCTCACAGATAATTTAGCCTTTCCAAACGGCATTAGAGTGTCGGATTGGGAGATTGAAATGCATTTGCGAGTTTTGACGCATAAGAAACCCTTAGGGCTACGTGAAATATTTCCAAAGGAATGGTCAGGAGAATTAGAATTTCATATTGTTACCTATAGGTTGGAAATTTCAAAAAATTCCCACAGATTTTTGGATGACCAAACAATAACATCTCGCGTCACTGAAAGCGAATTGAATGTGTTAGAGAGACGCACAAGCTGGAAATTAAAAGAAAAACAATTAAATTTTTATGTGCGCGCCTACAACGCTCCCGAATTAGTGGCCATCGAGTATAGGAAAAAACCGGAAAACCAACATTATAACCCAAAACTCAGGGTTCATAGAGAAGAACTAGAAAATGCATTATATAACCCAACAAAGGAGGACATTAGTCATAGGAAAAGTTTTATAAGAAAACCCCTATCCAAGAAGGAAATACAAGAAAACTTAATATTTATGGATGCCGAATTTACATCGAAACAGATTGATAAAACAATAAGTTTAGTATCCATTGCAATTATAAATATTAAGGGTGAAGAATTGATCAATATATTAACTACACCCAGGCAGAGAATTATATGCACAGGAGAAAAGCATCGTGGCATTACAGAGCCGATGATGAGAAAACAGAGGGATGAATAGGCGCCTGTGTTTTGGAAAAATTCTAGTAGGGCATGACCTCCAACTAGAATTAAAAACATTGGATATAAATAAAAAAGAATTGCTAGGAATTAGGGATTTATCGGCGGCCAGAACATTATATGAAATGGGTCAGCAACCCAAAGCAGGAGGCATTTTTTTAAATTACAAATACTGGCAAAGAATATCCTTAATAGAAATATTCAGATTCCTGGTCACCACAACGTTTTGGAAGATGCCATCGCGGTCAAGAATATTTATAAGGCAATTGAGCCGAGTTATATAGATCACAAGATTTGGGAACCCATGGAAGTGGAAACCCAAAAAAACAGTGCCAGACTGTAGAATTGTGGTCGATGAGAAAAGAAGAAAAAGAAATCTCGAAGAAGAATTGAAGATATTGGAGGTAAATTTAGACCCGTTGGTGGATCCCGAAATAGAGTTGTTGGAGGAGGAGGATCTAATTGCGACACTGACGGAAGGAATTAAAGCGGATTTAGTAATCAGTGTTGGGACGCAAACCCACTGGAAAAAACACCTTGAGCGCGGGACTCAAACCTCAATACCAGCGGTGATAGAATAGGCGACGCAGATTACAAACATAACCCCGCAAAATCAAATAGAAGTTATGGGAAAAATCTACTATTTGGAGAAGTTAATTTTTCGGGCGGAGACGGGAGAACTGTTGACTTTAGAAGGGCCGAATTAAAAACATTAAAACTGTAACAACGGAATCACAAATATATAAAATTTATTTTTCACTAACAAATACTTTTTAAATAGATATTATTTAAACAAATAATTATCTATATTTTTTCATGTTAAATATTTCATTTAAGAAATAAATTTAACATGTAACACTCCCCCCAGATTCTTCGTCACAAGAATCTATATCTACTACCTACTCGTTCAAATATTTCGGTTTTCGTCTTTCTATTTGGGGTCTGTTGTTGATTCCCGATTCACTTTACTTAACACTTGGAGCTGATTCGTTGTTATTTTCCAACATGTAATCCGAGTAAGAGTTTCGCGGCAGGTCTGGTTGTCTTGGTCGAATATCTGCTATATGCCGTGAACCGCAAAAACCATCACAATTTATTAAGTACTTTCTTTGTTCCAATTTTCTAACGACAACGCCTCTTGTCCATTGCTTTGTACATGGCATATTATTTTCAGGCTTTACCCAGAAAAAAGAAAAAGTCTGTCTTTACCTTATTGTAAACCGGCTCCTTTTCAATTCTTTCGACTATCTCCAAACCGACTGGAATGTACTTGTAAAGTGCTGAACTAGGTGTCTCCTTTCCGTCGGACGGTGTATTGTTATACCACCATAATGCTTCCATGATACTGATATTCGATCGAGTCGCAATTCTCTTGATTGTCTTATGATTTCTCTCTATTATTCCGTTGCAATTTGGTCGATTAATAGCGCGGTATAGGACATGTACATTCCACTTTTCCATCAACTTGCTGAATTCGGCTGAAT